>JAHDVE020004768.1:0-116881 GCA_022606495.2 Halesus radiatus | reverse complement strand
TATAAAGATAAGTCTATGCGTAATTCAGTATTACAAAACATTTTTGCCGAATTAATGATAATCGTATGATAATGACCACTAAAGACATTAAATATAAAATTTAAAATTTAAAAGCAGCTTTTTGTTAAGAGTTGTCAAAATCTGAGAAATCAACCAGGTCCGAAGCAGGAACCAAATAATATAAGCCAAAAATAAATTGGTACGTAAGCTGTTCATTTTTCCCTACGGACGGACGCGAACGTGTGGTTACCGTAATCACTACAATGGTACTGGCTTAAAATTTCCTAGCATCGTGTAAATCGCTTTAGTTTGTGCCAAGCCAGGTGAGTAAGTTAAGATCTTATCGGGACAGGACGCCGGAAAACGAGGTTGCTATCCTAGCTTGTTATTCTAGTCTCGTGTGCGTAGGGCATTAGGGTGGTTTTCAGAGGTGTTTCGTCACACACTTTGCACAGTTCGTTGAGGACAATTTTTTTTTGAAATTGTTTGGTCAGAATTTTTTTTAGGAACACAGCTTTGAAAACTGTACGAAATATGTATTGTATGGATACAGTGCTGTCAGCTATCATGTGGTGATATGTTCATAACATATAAACAGATAATAAACTCGATTTTAATTTTCAAAAGTGTTCAGTTATGTGCTTTACGGGGTAACACAAGACCGTATATTTCAATTACAAAATAAAAGATACGTCTCTGAAGCAAATGACGACTTGGAAGGACTTGGGAACTATGTTTGTCGCTAGTTTAACATTTCATGTTCACATCGAGAAGATCTGCAAATCAGTCACAAAAATGTTGGGTTTTGTCATACACAGTTCAAAGGAGTTGAGAAACCTAGCGTTTTCGAGAGTGGATCTCAGGTATGGGGGTCAGAGTTAACCGTCAATGTGCAAATCCAACGATAAGAAAATCGAAAAGAAATTCTTACGATTCCACTACATGAGAGAGTTCGGTTTTTATCCATGGCTGTTTCCAACAATATTTATCTCGAAAATGCTGGGTATTTGCAGCCTAAGTTCTAGGAGGGATATAAGATTACTGCTTATGGCTCATAAACTATTGAACGGTGTATTATCAATATCTGAAGTCCTGGCTGAAATAGGATTTTATGTCCCTGTTAATTACACGCGAGATCGCCTACATTGGCGTATGTTTATTCCCAGATGCAGTACTTACTTACGAAAGGTGATGCCTCCGGGAAGACTCACTAGGTTAATTAACTGCCTCGCAGGAAATGTGGTTATTTTCCACATGAACTACGACAATTTTAAGAACATACTAACTATTATGTACCTACTTCTAACCCTTTTAAAACTATTTTTGTTTCACCTATCTATATATTTAAAAACAATGTAAGTTTGTTTGTTTATTTGTCCTCGATTTTCTCGGAAAACACTTGTCCAATTTCGCTAAAAATAGCACAGTTTGTTTTTATTAGTGACGGGAAAGTAGTTTGAATGAAACCCAATATGTAAAACTGTTGCTATAACGTTATAAAATTAGTATGAAAAACATTGAACCCGCCATGTTTTATTTGGGTAAGCCCATAGATATAGCACACTAGTTAGCCACAGATTGCATATTCGAAAGAAGGTTTCTTTTGGATAGAATATTTTCAAAATGGAAAACATCATTTAGATATATTTTGATAAAATAAACGCTTGGAATGAAATAAAATATTCAAATGAATGTTTCTTTATATGGAGATAGTTACTTTCGCTATCAATAATGGCACCCTAATGACAAGTAAAAAATCCCGAGCAAGGCCGGGTACACATCAGCTAGTGTGTTAAATAATTATACTAACTATATTTTTTGTAATTTTTTATCGCTTTTGCATTGTATTGGTGTTTACTAGAGTTATAGCAAAATAATAGCACAGTATATTTGAAATAATGATGGAATTTTTCATATGAAATTAACTTTTTTTATAAGTCGCTCTGGAGGTATCGATCAGTTTTCGCCACGGGCGATTATGTACGAGTATATAGCCCCTCTGTACAAATATACGTTAGCGGTACGATTATTGGAAAAGGGTCGCCAGTATAAACATAACGTTTAAAATTCAAGCCATCTATGAAAATCGAAGATACTCTCAAAGAACTGAAATATATTTTAGTTCTTTTCATATTCAAATATTCTCTATACATTAATACATGTACCGAAAACAAAGACTTGGGCCGCTTTCGCCAAATAAACAGAGCTTTTCGACTGATAGATAATATGTTATGTCACAACGTATGGAGTAAAGATTACGGCCACTACAGGGGTGAGTATTTGAGGTAAGGCTAAGCGAAACGTAATACGCGCTCACAGATGGCGCTAATTGAAATATTTTATAAGAAAAAAACCTTTTACGTATTTGGCATTTAATGATTTTAAATATTGAAATGAATTTTTAGTTGCCGAGTATGACACACGGAATAAATTGTTACTGTGGATTTAAAGCTCTCTGTATAATATTTGACGGCCTCCATGGTCGAGGGGACAGGCCCTCGACTACAAATCCACAGGTTGCGGGTTCAAATCCCGGCGTGCGCAAATAGATTTTATTTAATTAAATTGTATCATTTCGTAATAATGAAATCATCAAAAATAATACATAGTAGGTTTATTGTGGAACGTTCTATTGTAAAAGGTTCTCTTAGTATCGCCCCGGTGAAAGATTGCCATTTAGAATTAAAACGTTGCTTAAAATAGCTTTAGCCGTGTTTAGTGACCAGATATAAATAGCCAGGCCACACTTTGCAAATTTCACTTCCATATCCACTAACCTCAACCTTACAGCATACTTTGTGATGCCATAGTCTCACTTGGTCTATGGTATATGGTTGTGGAGGATACTTGTGCTGTCTTCAAATATTAAAAAATAAAAAAATCTTGATATTCAATAATTAAAGTGAGCCCCGAGCGATTTTTTAACCTTACAAAAAAACAAAAGATTTTTCCCACAAAGAAAGGGCGTTAGATCTTAATGGTAGTATGACCCAATTGCATAATAAATTATCCAATGAAATAAATGTTTTTCCCTTTTATCTGAAGAGATGACGTGCGACCCTCGGATCCAATGTCATGACGTAACAGCTACACCCGGAAGGTCACCTCACACGTGGCACGGAATGCGAATAGGTCGACCCACGAACCTGATCAAATATTAGTCTTCCTCGTAATATATACCTCGCAGAAACCTTACAAAACGATATCATAATTCGTAGAATACAACATTGCCAACAGAGTAATTTTGCATGCATTGAAGATTGTAATATCACTTGGCGAGAAGTTAATTTGGCAAAGAGATCTAGCAGTATTAAATAAACAGGGGTGAAAAGATAAACTACTAGAACACGTATTTAACAGATACAGAAATACATGTAATTTATTATAGTACTTATAATATAATTTAGTATAGTCTGTACCTGTAAGTTTATTATAGTAAAAATACATAATTTGACATTCATCAAAATTTAGTTCCAGGCAATTAGTTTTATACCAACCATTAAACAATATCGATTTGAAGAAAAATACAATCATGGTAAGATTTTATTATTTTAAGAATCTTATGTCATCTGTAAGAAGCCAAGAGCGCGAGTAAGTAAATACAGCGGCAATTTCGTTAATAAATATGTTAAAAAGAAGAGGATGAGCACCTTGCTGTACTCCAGTCTCCAGACATTACTTTAATATTAATAGAGTCAAAGTTATTCACTTTGACTCTTTGTTGTCTTTCAGATAATAAGATTTAAAGAATGATTATAAAGGGTTTCTAATACCGATTGCATGAAGTTTGGCAATAAGAATTGAGTGATGAACTTTATCGAAGGCTTTAGAAAAGTCAGTGTAGAGAACATCAGATTAAGAGTTATCTTCGACATGAAGTTTTCATTTGAGATAATCTATATGTATGCGAAGGTATTTTATTATTTACTGAAGGACAAGTGCGTGCATTTTTTAACGAGTTACATCTATGTAGTATGAGGTTGTCCTGTGGTGGTAATGGATTGCTTGCTATTGTAAAAGTTCACTTATTAATGTTATCAGTGTGTTTTTAACTGCACGTAAAACAACAGACTGTTAAATAAAAGACAGAAAGGAAAACAAAAATTAATACATGTTTACGTAAAAATTTCCAACACAATACATAATTGTTTGGGCATACTCGCATACAGCGGATGAACGAGAAGAAAGGGGTTTAAGGAGAACATGCGATGGGGTAGCTAATTTTAGAAGTCGGGGACGCCAGAGGACGACATTTGAAATTCGACATCGCTGCAGTGCTTCAAGAAGTTCTACGGCGAATAGGAGAACATGCGATGGGGAAGCTAATTTTAGAAGTCGGGGACGCCAGAGGACGACATTTGAAATTCGACATCGGTGCAGTGCTTCAAGAAGTTCTACGGCGAATGGTTGCTGACTGAACAGTCAGCCGCACAACATCATAATTGATAAATAATAAAATGGATACTTGTGTTAGTGATTTTGTAGATTTTGTGTAGAGATTTTATGAAAGATATTTAATGTTAATTTTATCTGATTTCTAGAGGCACTGATGAAAACCAGCTGCACTTCGGGCCTCGGAACGTATAGCTGACTAACGACTTTTTATCAACTGCTAAAAATAAATATTTTCGCATCAATTTTTTTGTTGTTAAACCGGGGTTCTCAAAAATAGTTCTTCAGTATGTTGTGACATTTGTCGATGCTCAAAAATAGTTCTTCAATGGTTTGTTTATTTTCAAAATCTGTTCAATGGCAGGCATAAGCGCAAGTTACCTGGTTTCACTGTAGCCAGATAATTTGTTATACTGCATGCCAGATTCGTCAAAAAACTCCTTCAGAGCTTCCACTCGGACTGTGTAAATATAAAAAAGAGTAAATACTCGTATGATATAACCCATGAGATTAAGCTGACAACGGGATATTTTGTGTCCCGAAGTTCTCCTCGGGGACAACGGGACACATGGTTAGGTTAATGTTGCATCATCATGTCAAATGAAAATTTTATTTACTTATTATTATTTACCTGTTTTTATTATTATTTACTTATTAATATTTAATGTTTATTATTATATGCTTATATTTAATGTTTATTATTATATGCTTATTGCTATTTACTGATCATAAATTACTTACTATTTTTATTTAATTATTATTATCCTATGTTTATTATTTATTTACTGTTATCTACTTATTAATATTTACTAATTTTTATTCAAGAACTATTGTTTGCTTATTGAAATTTACTGATTATTATTAAATTGTAAAGCCGCTCATCTCAACACAGCATTGTCCTCGTGAGATAAGCGGTTAATGTTTTTGTTTTCATAATTAAATTTAAGAATAAATAAATAAATTTCACATGGTTGTAATAATTTTGAATTCATCATTTGAGAGCATTTACGAAAACTGGAGGTTATATTATCAGGTGCCGGAAGGACATTTGAGGAGCGTTTTAATGATTACTTCTGCCCGGCCATACGCTTGAATTATAATTAATAGAGTACGTACTCGAAGTGGAAGTAATTATGTCTAAAGGGTTTGTTAAAAGGTTGGCATGTTAAAAAAAGGGACCGATCTAGAGAAGCATTTCTTAAAGTGTTGTACTTAAGAAGCGGTGGACCCCTACGTAGAAAGAAGATTTAGAGATTATATTATGGTAACTGATGAATATATATATATTATAGTAAAACTAACCCTATTTCGTAAGATGGTTGCTAATAGTCATATCAGTACAGGAAAACACATACCCAAAATGCACGAAGTAAATGACAAAATTAATGCATTCATGAAAATTTGGTCGTACATTCATCATGGCAGTAGAAATGAAATTTCACAGCGTCCTCCCAAATTAGGCACATGTGGAACACCTCCATAGGGGGAAGGGAGATTTTTTTTAAATACGTGTTTCACATCTAGGTTGATTGAGGTATCGTTTATTACTGGCTCATCAGTGCTGAATCGAATGACATTTGTCATAATACTTAATCGAACGACAATCGAAAACTTGTAGTATCTAACCAAATTTTAATTTTATCCAATTAGGAGTAGGATCATTCGATTGAGAACTAATGAAACCACAGTAAACCATACCTCATTCAAACTAGCTGTAAAACGTGATTTAGAAAAAAAAACTCGAATAGAGGGGTATTGCACCACATTAATTTGGGCGGACTCTGCGGATCTTCAATACTACTACCAAGATGAATGCATTCCCAAAGCTATATGAATGTATCAATTTTGGCATGTATAAAACCCTATTTTTCCTGTACTATGTGTATTAAATTCAAAATATTGGATAGAAGATACACGAGTAAGCAAACGAGGTGAAGAGATGTGGCTCGTTCAAGTCGAGAGTTGCGAATGGCATTATTTTTTTCATAGACGCGTCTGGGACGGCTTTTCGTTAGTGGCCCAAGGGGCGCTAATGTATTGTAGGATGTTATGTATTTTTGTCTACACACACAATCATAGATAAAGGTCATTTTTAATAATGCCTCATTCGAATATTATTGAAAATTGTAATGGCGCTGCTCCCCAACATATGGTATATATATCGTATCGTAAAATTTTTGTGCACAGTGCCAGGGAAATTTCTCCCTCTTCCTGTGTCAACTGTGGTTAGAGGTGCATAAATGGGGAGATAATCTTATCTACCCAGTGAGCGGGCTGCCTATGGCTACTGTAGGACTTTCATTTATTTTTATTTCAAAGAATTGTAAACTGTGTTTTATGTGTTAGCGCCACTTGCTGATTGCAATCTTATATACTAAGGTAATGGAGGGTATAAGATGGAATTTGGAAGGAGACGGAGGGGGTCGGTACTGGGGGGAGCGGAGGAATTTTCGTGCCCGTGTTCATGCTGCTCCCCAATATAAAGACACGAAAATTGACCGAGTAGTTTTGTTAAAAAGTCTTTATTTTTTATTGACAGACTTTTGTTCTATTACACAAAACACATAAAAGTAAATGAAATAAATAATATGAACAGAAAAAGAACAATACATATATAAAACACGATTGCAGTGCTAAAAATAGAACGAAAATATACATTTGAGAGAACATTTAAGTCAAAGCCATAACAAGTCCATGATTTTAGACATTCTAAATGATAATCTTCGAGGTTTAATTTGACAACGCCTGCAAAAAAACATTTAGACTTGTACTAAAAATTTCAAGGCACTGGCTTGAGTTATCAAGTCTCAATATTCAGTGAAGAATGGTACCCATAATTAGCAGAATGTTGATTGAGGAAAAGCAATTCACTACAAGGAATGTTGAACCGAATGATTTGCAACAAAGAAGGTCAATCAAAGTAATCGCCTCTTTCTCACCCCAATCGGTTCTACTTTATGTATTAATACTTTATGTAACTTCATCTAAGAAATACAAATATCTGAAATACCATTCTGAAAACCCAATTATTTCGCGAAAATAGCACTCGATCCCATGAATTTCAATGGGGCTTTCCTTTATTTTACATAGCAGGGCTCAGAGAGGCTTTCAATTATGTACAAAATATCCGGATGGCCTAAACAAATTTGGGGGCCCTTTGGATCCATAATTTCTTAAGAATCGCTGACTTTGTAGATAGGAGGTTCAGGAATTATAATTTAACTGACTCTGCCCATTATCTCGATAAATAAAACATCGCAGCTTCTTTTCTCTGCTTTAAGGCGCTCAATTCTCGCGCGATCCTCTTGGCGCCCTTTTTTCTCGTTTTATTACTTTTAATATTACCAGACGCGAGGTAAATTTTGCCAAAGGGGATATTCCCGCATAACCAGCTCAAAAGAAAGGTTCCTTAACATCCATTATTTCGGAAAGAACACAAACTGTGTTTTTAAAATCCGTTTGTAACCGAATAGTGTATAGTATAGCGGATGGTGAAATGAAGTGAATACTGAAGCTGCTTTTATAAAAATAAATTTTTTGATTGGATTACTTACATAGCGCTGTTTTCGTGAGAAAAGACGGTATTAGGTAATGGGTGTATATGTATTTTTTTATGTGAATACCGCAAAAGAATCCCAACTTCTCTCAACCGTTAGGAACCTGGGTTACTATGACATCCCCAATTGGGGTATGCTGTGAGGCTGGTATGTAGGGCCGGTTCCACGATTGCACCCCCCTTCCCCCTACCAGCTGAACTACCCGGCGTTGCAAGGGATTATGAATGGTTTTGAGAAAAGTTTTGAGGATATGGTGTGTTACCCCTACTCCTACCGTGCAATTTTCTTCTTATTTTGTACGCAAGTACGCAAAATTTCATAAAAAAGTACCAAAATTCTGGTGAGGAAGAGAGATAGGGATATTTGATCAAAATCTCACGTAGATAGTGACCTTCCTCTTCTTTGAGTGTGCAAAATTTCATCAGGCTCAGAATAAAACTATAGTTTTGTACATAAAAGGAACAACCAAACATCGCCAAAGGCAATGAAAGTTTAAAAAATGTAGCATTCCAGGTGTCTAAAATCGGGGAACCATCTTTAGGGAATCCCTGAACTACAGAGTGCTCCAATCGCCGTGATTTGTAGGTCGTGAAATTGCTAAAACCGAGAAACATTAATCTTCTATGGAAATAAGGAGCAAACAAATCCTACCGTATTGATGTTTCTCTTTGTGGAAAAGTAAAGCTTTTGTGATTCTTAGCTTTTCAGAAAGGGTGAACGAACTCATGTTTTTTCCAAAGAGATCTCGCAATCACTAGTTCAAAATAAAATTGTTTTTTTCAAAAGGTAACTGTATTTCAAAGCTTAAAGGGAAGGGTTAACGAACTTTCATTATCTGTTTCCATTGTGAACAAGATGCAAAGATCTCACACTGGCAAGTTCGAACAATAAACTTTCTCACCTTATCTCTTTTGTTCGGTTACCAAACGAACCGTTTTTACCACGTTTTATCTTGAATGGATTGAAGAAAGTGCTAGGAAATATATGAACATTAAGTAAATGGTCGAAGAAGTTTGGAACATTCCAAGAAGACATGACACGATCGAGATGAATAAATTCTGTTAAATACTAAATAAACATAATAGTGTATTTGGGACAACTCACGAATGCGCATTTGATTAGGGACGAATTCCAAGGGAGAGGTGTGTTTAAATTCCGCACTTTTAAATTTCAAAAGAGTTCAAAAATATGATTTTTGAACTCTTTTGAAATTTATTGTACGCATTACGAATATATGCAATAAAATTTTAAATAATATACTTTGTATTCACCACTTCATTAATATAAAGATATCTACATGTTTCGAAAGCGATGCTTTCTTCATCAGGAGTAATACCAAAAATAATAATGTCAATTATAGACAAACGATAAAAATTAGAACACAATAAACAAATTATAGACATAAACCAAAATTGATTAAAGTGGGTAATTAATTAATCAAATATGTTAATAAAAAATTATTACAAATTTAGTTTAAAAAAATATTTTTATTATTAATGTCAATAAGAAAATAAATTCAAGAGATGCGAAAAAAATGAATTACGTTATTTAATACATTTATTAATAATGACCGGGATAAAGTGAAAACTAATCGTTTGAAGAAATTATAATAATATTTTTTAATTTCCGTAGAAACTACAAAAAATATATACTACAATTTTAGACTGCTTTTGCTTAAAGTAGAATTCTAAGCTTCAAAACGAAATCTAAGCCATGAATGGCAAACAAATAAATAAAAAAAAATCGGCTAAGCCACCCTAAGAAAAATATTTTTTCAAAAGATATAAGTTTTTTAATTTTATATTATTTTTTTCAATTTTTTATTTCTCACTTTTTCTGATACTCGAAACGCTTAGTTATAAAATTACAATTTTCACACGGATACTCATTTCCGTAGTAGTAAATATATAAATTTAAAAAAAAAACCAAAGGCCATATATATTAACGTAGTATTGTCCAATTATACCAAACATACGAGAAAAAATTATAAAATGGGAAATAATAAGAGTTACAGAAAAATAACAGTACATGCAAAAATATTTGAATGAAGCAATGACAAAAATAGGACAATAAAATATATCAGAGAGAATATTCAGGCTGAAGCAAGTTTTTGGTATAGTTCACGATGTTAGAAATAATAAATGAAAAAATTCTAAAACGACTGACAAAAATCATTTAAACTGCCACCAAAAATTTCAAGGCCCTGGCTCGAGGTATTCTGGACGGTGAAGAATGGAACCCATAATTGATTTACTCGTATATCATACTTCAAGTTCAAGACTTGTTAATATTATCTTCCATTTTAAATCCCATATTATTGGCTGCTATCCTTATGATGATTTCAAAGTTCTATCGGTGTAGATGACATACATTGAACTGGTCTCAATAGCTTAGCCGGCAAAATGGTTGTCCCGAATAGACAGAGGTCCTGGGTTCGAGGCCCAGATGCGACTGATAACTTTTTATTTTTCTGTTATTTTTTCGGATTCGTGTTTCATTTGGGATGTGTTAATATTATCCTCTTCAATGATTAAACATTATAATGAGGTATACAAACTTCAATAAGTTATAAAAAAAAAAATATATTATTTAAATTGAACTTATTCTCACGTTATTGATAATTAGGATATATAAATTATTAGAAAAAAAACTACTCGCAAAAAACTTTATTACATGTATTTACGTTGAAAAATAAGACAAAAATTACTAAAAAAAGCGTTCCACGTAGAGTTATTTAAAAAAAAATTCTTCCCAAAGAACGTAAATATTCTCAGACTACGTACTCGTATATCAATCTGAAAATCAATTCCTTGCACTACCATATTTCAAGTGAAAAAAAATATTCCTGTATAATGAAGGAGTTGCTATTATAGCCGAGGATTGAACCCGCAACGATTGGGTGAGAATATGACCCTTCGGACCACTCGGCTACCAACAGGTCAGGTTATAGAAAAATTTACAATAAATTTAGTTATAAAGAACATCAATAATTTTTGTGCCTGAATATGAAACAATATTATAAATAGGTATGATGAAATAAATACTCCAGGATTGGATTAAGGTTAATACTAGCTATGTATATTAATTGTAACATGTATTAATTGATGTTTCATAAACTGCTGATCTGATGAAATTTTTTATAAAATCACCTGACGAAACCGCCTAGGCTCGAATACCTTCTCATTTTATTCATTTCGCGGAAATAACTGGAAAGAAAAGCTATAAAAAGTTAAAATAAACTCGTTTTCCAGCGAAGCCCTTCCATCGCGTTCAGCCAACACTTATTCAAAGCAATTTTCTAACCCAAATACAGTCTGTCAATATACCCCGATATAGGCGAGGAGACCTTTTCGCAATGAAAAAGAAAAAAATTCACGGAATCTCAAGTGATAGTCCTTCCACTTCGTATTCAATTTGGGTTCAGGACTTCAATTTGCGAAAACGTAATCCCTTCCAAACTATTGCGGATCTTCGCAGTTTGGATGAATAATAAAATGGAATTATAATTTGGAACAAATAAAAAGCTTCACCCATTTATTGGAAATGGATTTTGACCGGTTCGATTTTATTATTCAAGATAAAGTTTTAACCTGATTTTTCCAACAACCCAATTCAGTTAGTAAATCCAATGGACAATTAAAGGCCGTTCACACCAACCACCAAATTGTTGTAATAGTATTACATACTCGCCCTTAGATTAAGTTGGAGATTTAAGTCATACATTGCAAAAAGATTCAAGATATTCTACCACCTTGCGTAAAGTCGTTTTTCAATCATTTCCATAACGTGCGTTAATTTCTGATTACTTTTCACATAAGATGAACATCTTCATATTTTCGGAAAACAGACCTTGGTTAACTGACTCTGAAGTAGTTCTACGATACAGTAAACCACTCTACAAGCAAGAATCTCTTTTACATGATTTTTCTTGCGCACTTATAACCTATAAAGGTATTTAGCCAATATAATGTAAAATTTGAAATATGAAAACATTTTTGTCAGGGTCAGATAGATTTTTGTCTGGGTCAGATAAATTTTTGACCGAATATTAAATTTCGTAATCCTTTTCAATATTTTTGTCAGCAGTGTGAGTCAGTCGTTTATCGGAAACTGATGTGGGATTCAAACTCTTCCCAGCTTATGACAATTACTGATTTAATTATTATGTCAAGAAATAAAAATTTCAATCAACTACCTGAAGACATTAGAAAAATAAAAGGTACTAGCGTATTCCCAAATGCAATAAAAAAAACCCTTCAAAATAAGCTTAAAAGTCCCCTAAAATCAAGCAAACTAAGAGGAAAAACAAAACACACACAAATTCTCCCACATACACCCCCATAAGATTGTCCCGTTATACTATACGCTAAATATTTTACAACACATTGCACGTACATTATTATTTTTTGTATAATATATCTTATAAATCTAAACATGTCGCTATGCACTCCATTATTTACATTATATAAACTAACAACACTGTACCATTATCATGTAAACCATTTTCATAACCAACATTATTATGCAACATGTAAACGCAATATGTGCACTCTGCTTCTCTACACAAGCGTTTCTTTAAAGACAAGTGCAGTATTTTAAATTTAATTAAAATGTATTTTAAAACTTTTTTTAATTTTATGACGTGACCGGTTTCAGTCTATCACGTCCGTCTTCAGACTGGTACAATTATTTTCATATACTACGGAATATTCACAATTGGGTTATCAGGGGTGGGGTACACAAGTATATTAATAAATTAACTGTTATAGATGTAATTTTGTCTTTGTTTGATTAAAAAAATCGTAATTTCCACGGTAAGTACTAAAGAAACTAATTTATTTTCTGACATTTCTCAAATGCCTATCCCATTCGCCAATTCTCCCAAAGAAAAACTTGTAAAGGTGTCACATTAAAAAAATCCCGCTTTAAATATTAAGATTTAATAATGGTATGTAGTTTAAGTAATTGTGTAAATTTTTCTAATGAATAAAATCATTTGGCACCTATAATTGGATTTCTCCTACGTTGGCCACCCTGTACGTAACGTTAGTATGGGAAATTGATTGTGGTCGGGAATATACGTTAACTAGTAATTAATTTTGTTCAGGTGGCGGCCCCTGACAAGGCCGTGGAGACAGGTAGCGAACAGCGCAAATATGGGTGCCAGGTGGTGCCTTATTGAAGTCATGCATCCCCTGACCCGACTAGAAAACTAAAGAATAATGTATTCAGTATAAACATTGACACTATTTGGTGCGTAAGTCACATGAACAATATATTGGTTTTTCCAGTTAAATTAACTGTCGGGCTGCTACTATAATTTTATATATTAATTTGTGAAATTTAACGGCCCTCCTTACTAGGAGCAAAATCTGTTATTTATTCTCTTTTTAAGTTCTACTATATTCGACAAATACTTTACGATATACACATTTACCAAAAAAAAAATATATATATTAAATTCACATGAGGTCCAGAGAAAAAAAAATTGACCTCATGGCCCATGTCATCTTTGTGGATGCTATGTATGAGGTCTTTTTCAGGAGATGAAGAAATGAATATGGGTCTTGAAGAAACCCATATTGTAGGAGGGAGGAAGCACAGAGGCCGACAAATCGTTCCGTAGCCCAAGCCAAAAACGAGTCGTAGGAACGATCCATCCCCGTGTGACAAATCTCAACTGTTTAGAAATGTTAGGCGCGTGTTTGGCGTGTTTCCCGACTATGCAACGGTGCCGAAAAGATCAAAGAAGCTAGATCCTCTGAGCATATTCCATTGAAATACCGGTAGAACAAGAACAGCATTCTAACCTGACGTCGGTGCTCTATAGATTGCAATCTGTTAAATGCGCGAATCTATCAAACGGACCGCCCGTTTCTGCACAGAGACAAGGGTATCTTGAACAAGTCGGGGCGACGACTACGACTAAAGTTTTCAGGCAAGTTTTAATTATTAATCCCTAAAGGAGAGTTTGCCTATACTATAGATATGTACCGGAAACTCTATGAACTATTACTGGCTGGTTGTTCATAGTAATCCATATAAATATATTTCATTTTAAGCTATTTTAAAATAGATCTTATAACATGGAAACCCGTACAAAATATGTGTTTATTTTCATGTAGCATACCTGAATTTTTGATTGTTTTGCCAAATCTTTTTTTTTCAAACCACTTTTTTTAATACGTCTAATACGATGATACAATGACCACGAGAAAAGAAGCATTTATTTGTATAATTTTTGTATTTTCACAATTTTTCAAGTCCCATCAATCACAATGAAATAACGAACACACTCCGCTTGAATTTCCGGAGAGGGGCATTTAAAATCGATCGCTAAATGGGATTTCCGCGCGACACCTCGGCGGCGCGAATAAATACCCACATGCACCAGACAGGGTACGCCTGAAAGCTCAGAGCATTTAATTTGCTTAGTTTTTAAGCTCTTTTATGGCTTATCTTCCCGTTATCAAGATCGAAAAAAAACATCATATAAGGTGGAAGCATTCATTCATATCTTAAATATTTAGCCTCCTTTGAATTACATAAATCTGATGGATTTCTTCCTTTTTGTTCGCATATTTTTTAAAATTTGTACTAGTGAATTTTATGTAAAAATACATATTTGAAGTAGACCTTAAATTTAAGGCTGATATTGCGTAAGTACGTTTTAGGTCAAACCGCACTAGAGCGGGGCACTGCACTGCACACCACTGCGCGTCGCGTCAACACAAAAAATGTATTTTTCACTATTTTGTATGAAACAAGCGGCATCAGACTGAACTGCGCGGCAGAGATGTCTCCTAGAGTATTTTGACACGCGTCTACGTGACGCGTAGTGCCGCTATAGTGTGATTGACCTTTATAGCTAGGTAACGACAATTGCCATCTTGGATATGGGAAGACTAAAAAGCTTTCAGGATTAATACGGACCAAAGAAAGGCGGGAGCTTTCTTCCATTATGCCAGTGAAATTGGTGTGAAGAGAAATGCGGCGAAAGCTCGTGTAACAAACTGTAAAAAAATCTAACGCCTACTCTATTTATAATTCTTTCTTTTACTATTATTTACATGTTTATTTAATTCATGCCGAGTAAAATGATCATTTCAATCTTCAATTTATTTTGTATTGCTCTAACTAACAATCACGCCGTTTCCCCACAGGGGAAGGTAAAGAGGACAGGTCACCAAACAATTCGGTCTTGGTACGCACTTTTTGTTTCATTCACATTCATACATCGTTTCATACAAACTTTTCTGTTAATTTAATTCTAGACGTGGCCCGACTCAAATAATTGGTTCACTTGATAGAGCCATGTATTTCACGGGCGTCTCCTACTTTTACTTTCATTCACATTCGCGTCATATTCATATATTCTCCTTAAACTCCTTTCTTCACTCATCCGCTCTACATTTCCAATGTATCTAAGCGTCCGTTGTTTAATCTTTCTCATTACGCTCACATCGGCCTTGCATTATTTGCGAATTTCAGCATTTTCACATGGACATACATGGTTTTACCACACATACGTCTCAGGGATCTCATTTCTACAGCATTCAGTCTATTTTCATCACTTTCCCTGCTAGTTCCATACCTCACTGCCATACATTAGGGCTTGTGTCAGGATTTATTTGCTCAATTTCTTTATTGACATAACCAAACATCGGCCATTTGTGTCTTGCCACACGTTCATTATGGAAATATCGCTTAAGAATCCTAATAGCTCGGAGCCAATGGGACTATGGTATCCTCCATTGGGGTATGTTGTCAGTAATGAGGATGAATGAAGTTTGAAGGGGGATAAGATTAAGGAGAGGAAGATCGGGAAGTTCTTGGGTATGCAACTCTGGTCACTAAAGCATGTTCAGTTTCTCAATAGTGACCTTTCGCCAGGGTGTTACTTGGAGTGTTTACTGCACTGGACTATTTGCTTCACCCTCATTCGTCTCTAACACACTTTAATCAACACATCAACACTTTAACATATTATGTAGCAGTGGCGTGTATTGCTCTATGACCAAAGGTTGGAGGTGTGTAGTTTTTCAAGTTGGGCTATGAATATTTAAAATTACCATTCAAATTTATTTTTTTACTTTTTTTTATAAATTGCAACATCCTACAGTATTAATGTCCTAGAGTCCTATGTTAATTGCCTTGTAGACGCGAATAGTAGAAATGGTAATTTCCCTCATGTGCAAAATAGTTTGCAATTTAATTTGTACCACGATGAACATACTGTGTTCTTTTTACGTGTGTTCAAAACTGTTCTGTTTATCAGCGCGGGGTGTGTGAAGTCAAAAATGAAGCAAAAACTCGGGGTAGCGGATTTTAATCTGCTTGAATATGTATTTTTTTACGTAGACATATGATTGTTTAAATAATAATTGCAAAGAAATGGGAACCCACATTTATAGACGCTGCCTGTATATGAGTTTAAGTACATAATACTAGTAATTGAATGTATATTATTTATGTGATGTAACAGCATGAAAGTATATAATATGTAAAGGAAATTTCGAAGTTATTGTAAACGTAAGCAGTATGGTAGTTGGGTGAAAAGTTATTGTTATTTAATAATTGAAAAAGATAATATTAAAAAATTTCAAATGAAACATGAAACCGAAAAAGACACATAATGCAAAGGTATAAAAAAGAATGAAACACAACCTCAAAGGAGGGATGGATTAATAAGAAGTGGTAAATTTTGAGATAACGGTAAATATATCTGACGTGGGACTGTATGACAAGTTACGTAGATTATTAAGAATATTAATAGATAAAAAATTTAAGCTTGGCATAAGCGAAACTGGTTGGTGATAAATTTGAAAAAAATTAGTTGTTTGTTGTAATGACATAAAAAAGAATGTCCCGGGCAGGCGGTGTGTGTTTGTTTTGTATAAAAATCTACAGTTTTATTTCAAGCTTGATGAAATTTTGCACACTTGACCTACCAAACAAGAGAAAGGTCACTGTTGACATGAAATTTCGAAAAACTACGACTATTCCCCGTTCTTATATAATAATAATAATATAAATTACCGGGTAGGGGTAGAAAGTATGAGTAGGATTAGAGGTAGAGTTAGGTATTAAAAATCTTACTCTAAACTATTAAAAACACCGGGCAATGCCGGGTACTAGTGTAATGGTTAATATCACAAATATCATGGAAACGTGCTACAGGGTAATACATTTCAGACAGATTTTGTTTAATTATGTAATAAAAATAATACTTCATCAGAGTTCTGCATTGGATCAGTGACTCCAAAAAGATTTTAGAAATTTATCAATTATATTTTAATTTGTTGAGAAGACTGGCGTACAAATTTTTAGGAGTCCTGAAGATTGCAACCCTTAATCTCGAGGTTGACGACACCGTTGATAAACAAGGTTCGTTCATTTCTGTTGGGCCTTGTGAACCGTTGCACATGCTCGCACGTACGTGCACGTAGCAAGTACGGGCAAACGTAAATATTGACGTAGAAGGAGGGTTGTTAGGATAGGGGGATGAATTGCCCAGCGGATCGACTCACGCGGTTATCCTGAACCGGGGGTCTGGCGATGTACACGTTAATTGAAAGTGAACGGGGACGTGTTTTTAAATATATTATGTTCAAAATTCGCGTTTTTTGTGGAAAATTAGACATTTCGTGTAAAAATTTGCTTTATCGCAATCAGGACATTTTCAGGTCTCCAAAAATAGGTAATAGGCGTTTCATAAAATTTGTGTAAATAAAGTGGATTAAATGATTAAATATTTGATTAAATGTCTGGTTTTAAAGAACGTCCTATAAAAAATCATAAATAATATCTCAGAAACGATTGAGACTTCTTCGAGAAATGAAATAATGTTTTTTTTTATCACCACAATTTTCCAAATAATATTACCTGCCTATAATAGATTTCATTATACTTTAAGCTTTTTTATTTAAAGAAAAAGTGTCCTTATTTTGACAAAATTACTAAGCATTAAAAAAAATAAACATTAAAAGAACATTACAACGTGGTTACCCAATTGGACCAAAACGTTTGTTATCGTTTAGGAAAGTTTGCCAACCTTCCAAACAACAAAACAAAAACACAAATTTCGCTTTATTTTTCACCTCAAATTAAAAAAAACGATTCACTATATCTCGACGATTAGAGTATCCGGAACAACAATGGCGCCATTGTCCACCGAATCACGGATAGTATTGCCTTCAGCGGTCCACAGGCTGCGCGGCGGAAGCCATTTCCGCTGGCGCCGCCATCGTGTTTCCGCTTGCCTTCAGGACGCACTTCCGGTATTACATCCTGAAATATTTGCTCATCGGCTCCGTAATCACAACTGCCGTGCGCCGGTAGCTACATACGTCTGCCTTCACGATTATTAGCAATACTGGAAAACAATATTGTGTTTGAACGGGAGTAGTGAGAGCGAGGAGACGAGGAGAGGAAGGTTGTTAGGTACCCGGCTATTCAGAGTTGGTCACTTAACACGTCCGAGGTAATTTCAAACAACATTTCGATACTGAACGGTCCTCTTTCACAAAATAATACAGAAAGTTTTTACTATTCGGAACGTGCCGCAAATATGTCCACAATAATAAGGAACTCGAGTCCATTTTTTTAATCAATATTGACGTTCTATCTTAAATGCCAGTATTTTTTATAGTTCAACTCGGGTTAAAACGCACGAAATCTATGGCTTGTTGCAAGGCAAGTACTATTATGCTCGGTATTGCTTGTTGAGTGTTGTGACCCGTGTCGAATTTGCTGTTAGATAGATTCATTATATTCAATTTTGTAAACAAAAATTCGAGATGTTCTTAAATCTAAAAAAATAACCGCTTTTAATTACTTTACACATTGTTAAATGTTTGCATCCCATCACTATTGTTTTTGCAGTGTACCAAAGGGTAAAAACGCAACCTACTATCGCAACGCACTATCATGATTTTTTTTCGAACTTTGTCATTCGGGTTATGGCAAAACAAGGTTGACCTTTACTCCATATAATTATACATTATATTCATAGTAAGCCATACATAAAAATTAATAAAAAATTAAAGAATAAAAATAATAGTTTTATCATGCATAAATGGTATTTATTGAGTGTTAACGAATATTACATAACAAATTAAAGCAAAATAATCAGTCCATTTACAAAATGTTCACACTATGCGTTGAGTATCGGATACTTATGAAATAATTGTATTGCACTATAAAGTAGAGAACAAAAGAAAAATACTAATAAAAAATGCAAAATAAAGGAAAATAACAACATAAAAAATGAAACGATAACATAACAAGGGCAAATCGAGGAAAATAACGATAACAAAACAAACAGCAACAACAATAAAATATACATGTATGCATTTTTTAAAGTAAACAGACTAATTAAATTTTGTTAAAACTTTATAGGTGAGGTGGAGATTATATCATTTGACGGCCTCCATGGTCGATGGGTAAGGCTCGACGACGAATCCGAAGGTCGCGGGTTCAAATCCCGGCGTGCCCTAGTAAATTTTATTCAATTAATTTCCCTCTACCCCTTCTCTTTCCCCTCCCTAATACCTTCAGTCTCACAACATTCCCCAATTGGGAATTCCATAGTCTCACTGGCTCCAGACGGTCGGGAGCAGTTGAGACTCTTGTGTGGCATTCATATAAAAAAAATATATGTCAATTTCATTGATATGTCCGTTATACAGATAACACAGAGAGGGTCAAAAAGTGAAATATTGCTGTTGAATGTTTCTAATCTAAATTTCTAATTTTTACATTTTCTTTTGTTTTTTGAGGCACTGGTTCTTAAATTAAGATTTGTTTTATAAATTAGTTCTGAATCTTTTATATTGGTTTATGATTGTATAAGAACACTAAGTCCAGTACTTCACGTCTGTTAGTAAGACTTTTAGGATTGAAGTATTGTAACCTCCCATTGTAGGTCTTTAGAGTTTTGCTGGTTCCCGTTTTAAGGTCGATTCACATCTACCAGCAGCGGGCAGTGTAAACACGTTAAGTAGCAGGTATGGCAAAATGAGTTGCTCACATTATCCATGAACACATTCACGCATGGTGTAATTTGAATACTCCCCTTTGTGCACTTCCTGCCGCTGTACGTGTCTGCACTGCACGATGCCGGTAGACGTTAATAGACCTTTATAAGACATTTCCTTAGTTATGGCTCTTTGAATAGATTCAACTATGTTTGGGTAGATTGCATAATGAGGGCATCAGATACGGGAACCATTTTCCAGTATGCTACGAATTTGCATACAATAATTAAGAGATTTAAATCTAGTTATGAAGCAAGTAATTTATTTGCTGCGTTCACTATTTCTCGAGTGTGTAAACGGAATATAAGTTTAGAATCTAAGATGATCTCTAATTGAAATTTCTTTGCTTAAAGTAACACGGCATATGGAATAATCTTATCTGATTTGCCTATTAATATATCATATTTACGTAATTAATGATAGTTTTTTTTTTACATTGGATAACAATCATGGAACTTAAAGTGTCCAAATTTAGTTAAAATCACGGCAAACTAAAAGAAAGCATATTTAAAAAACAAAATAAAATCGATGAATATTTTTTTCCATACAAATCCAAAACCTGAAAACTCGCGGACCAGACCCGTGATAATTATATATATTTTTTTCTTCATATATTCTGAATCGGCGTTTGCTGATCTATATAATAACAATAACAATAATAGTATTTTAAAGGTTTTGAACCCGCTATAACAGATTTCGGGGCCAAGGATTTTAACCGCTCAGCCACGGACGTCCTCTAGATTGGTAACAACGATTAGAAATTTGAAAAAAGTAGTTATCACATTAAAATCTAACCAGCCCAAATTGCTCAAATTTAATAAATCCGTTTTCGTATTCGAAACTTATTTAGGTGCTCCTTCAAATAACGATTTTATTGTTCGTCTAAAAAGATTTTCGGGAAATAGATTGTCGTAGTTTTGACATTGATATATAAAGGCGCGTTTACCCTGCTCTCTTCGGGTCATCTATTACAATGGCAACTGTGAGAGCAAAGCCTTGTAAATAATACAGCCACAGATGTCAAATTGAACATTTCATATGAAGGAGAAACTCAATGCTTGATTGGGTGATATTTCATTTGAATTTCGTGAATGTAAACGCTTTTACAAGCAGAAAATTTTTGCTCATATCTTATGTGGTAAATTGGAAAAAGCCCGCAAAATTGACCCGTTTTAATGTGTTATGTAAGAGATTATTACATTATGGATATGCGAAAGATGCGCAGAAATCCTTTAGAATTTATTTTTTATTAACCTTTCCCTTACGGTGCTAAAAAAATTCGCGAGCTTGAGTGCTGCGACGTGTACATATTTAGATTAATATACTGTATAATTATATATAAATTCTCTTGTACCTAGACTTCACGCAGAAGGTAATACTATTTCAGACATAGTAGACATGTTCAACTGTTAATATATAACTATAAATATAAACGATTATAGCATACATCCTCGATAATTATTAAGATATGTGTCTAAAGTATCAGTGAATGTGAAGTATGTTTTGAATATTCGCCTCTGTAGCTAATTATTTGGAATGTTGCTTTCACTATGTTATTCATGTATTTGTTCGTGAGACAAATGAAATATTTAGTTGTTGTATTTCACTACTATTTTATTTATATACCTACTGTGATGAAGAGACTCGAGCAGCAAGACAAAGGGCCCTAGTGCCCATACTCCCACTTCAGCACGCACGATACGATTCAAGTACCCCACTGCGGCAGCCACCATGATACACCCTACACGATTTTTTAAAAGTAAAATTAAACTTTTAAAATACTGTTTGGAATCTGGATCGTAGAACAAAACAAAATAGCATCGAGTTGTTCGAACTCGTAGCAGTGAGGTCGAAATTTGAACGTTTTGCATCTAAAGTTCCATTTTTGTTCCCAGTATTTTTTTTTTTTTTTAATTAACCTTTTCTCCTTCCAGTGACATTGGAGGTCAAGATGAAGTATATAAATAGCCAAGTTATTGCTGTTAAAAAACTGGATTTTACTGTCTTTAATCTGACCCCACAACCCATTCCAGCGCTGAAGTAATGCATAAAAATGAAACAAGCAAACACACCCATATACTTGAAATTTGTATATTAGATTTCGTTTATAAAAATTACGTTTTCATTTAAGAATATGAAATATTGCGAAACAATATAAGGATGTACAAAAAATAACTCTAGTTTATTTTAATCAAATGATTTTAATATATAACAGCTGAATCGAACAATCACCCCGATGAATGCACTGTTATTTCTATGTTAGCCATGAACTCAAAAAAAGTAGTGTCGGTAAACAAAGACATATTTATCATTATATATTTGCATATGTTGCGGTGTCCTCACCCCGCGGCACAAAAATAAGAACTGACCGGGAAACCGTCCATGGTGTTGTCGTAAAACAATTCAAAAATTGATAAATAATTAACAGACAGTTAAATTTATTTTTTTGATTAAGTTGATCCCAGGGCTAGTCGATAAATATTTGGTGTGTGAAATGTTTATTCCAAATGAATAAATATTTTCAAAACAACTGTAAGCATCTAATTTTGAGGTGCTTGCCACTTTACGTGTCTGCACTGCGCGGTGATGTGGATGTGAATCGAGCTTAAAACGTAAAGTACTCGAAGGTTGTTATAAGATTTTTATATTAAAGAAACATCATGTTTATTAAAAATAAAAATAAAAAATCTATAAAAGCACTCACGTCTACAATTAATTAATTAAAATAATTAATTAATTGTGGACGTGAGTGCTTTTATATTAATAATAATACGTAATTAAACAAGATTATGTTTTAAAATTGAAAATCCAACTCTCCACGTCATTCAAAACGCGCGCTGTTTGGAGAATCCTTTATCCAAACAAAAATCCCGGTGTGGTTTTCTGGTTTTCGGGTACCCATTTGCCCGGAGCGCATAGCGTTCGGGAGGTTAATCAGGACCCTAGGTCGGTTCCCATAGCAACAGGTGTTAGAAGCCTGGCGAGAGGTTTGGAGCAGGAGAGGGAAGGGGGAAGGGACCCAAGGGTTGGGGAGGAATGTACAGTATACCCCGCAGTCCTAGTTCAAGGATAAACTCATTGCGAATGTGCTATGGATACAGCGAAGAATTCTGAATTGGGTAGGGAGGAGGTTACCATTGTTATGATGTGACCTTGGTTTAGGTTGGGCAGGTATTCTGTTTGAAATTAAGATCTGGTTGTAGAGCATTTTATTACCAGTAAAATTAAGTGGACATGTTATATTCGCCTTAGTTAAGTGAACGTTTTCCTTATACACTTTACATGCACTAGGAAAACGTAAAGGTATAGACAAATTCTTCTTTTTTCTTAATTTTTGCTGATGACACTAAACTATTCATGAGAATAAGGTCATTGGCAGATTTTAGGTAAATTCAGGAAGATATTAATACAATTTTAGACTGGAGTTTTGCTAAAAAACTCGTATTTAACTTTAAAAAATGTTCGATTATTTATTATATTAGTATATTTCAATTAGAGAGATATGTCTCTAGTAGTACATGACGACTTGTAAGGATTTGAGAACTGTGTTTGACGTTCGTTTAACATTTCATGCTCACATTGAAAGGATCTGCAAAACAGCTGCAGCTGTTGGATTTTGTCATACATGTTTAAGTTGCCATGCTTTAACATTATAACGTTATTACGCTGCTTTACTTTAGCTTAGTGGGTATAATTTTTTACGATTATTGATACCTGATTAAGTTCTATTTCTACTCATGGCTGTTTCCAACGGCATTTATCTCGGGAATGCTGGGTATCTGCAGCCTTACGTTATAGGCGGGACATAGCGTTACTATTTATAAATTATACATAAATTCATCAGCGGTTTATTGTTAATACCTGACATCTCGGCTGAAATATGATTCTATTTCCCCTATATCTTCACGCGAGGTAGCCATCGCAGGCTTCTGATTCTTCCCAGGTGTAGAACTAACTTTACCAATGCTGAAGCCCCTGGGAAGACGTACTAGGTTAATTAACTGGCTCGCAGGAAATGGGGATATTTAAAATATAAGTACAAACCATAAATTCAGTTAAAACTGTGCGTGTGAACTACAATTTTTACTATTTTCACCGCTTTTTCAAGGTTTATGTTTAATATTTTGTAATAAAATAAAAAAATACTTTAAGATTACATGAATGTTACATAGGTATTATGAATGTTTTAATTGTGTATTAAAAAAAATCCGGTCTAAAAACGCCAGTAAAGGGGGGTGAAATCACTCCTGGCCAAATAATAGTATCCCAAAGATGAACAGATTTTTACCTCAAATATTTTAATGTATTTCAACCGCGAACTAAAAAGGAATATTCAAATTGTCTTCCCTCCTTTCAATATTGTATTTCTCCAATGTCTTTATAAATTTTTGATCATCAAAACAAAACAACACCAAAAACCACCTCCCATTTCTCCATTATCTCCAGAATCGATGGCTTAGAACCTTGAAGGGAGAAAGGAAATTACAGGTATTGTAGGATGTAATTTGTGAAAATGTAAAAAAATGATTTTTTTATTTTTTATTAATTTTAACACCACACAAAGCACCCAAACACCCGAAGACGGTGAGACTATGGAATTCCTAAATACGATTTATTGGGAGGCAGATGGGAGTGAGGAGCAGTAGTAAATTGTCTTAATAGCAGTAGGAAGTTAGGTTTAATGACATTTCAAGCAACATTTCGATTCAGAACTGTGATTTGAGAGTATTTCCAAACCCGATCATCAATGGAGCTGTCGTTAATGTTGAAAACATTTTTTTATTCAATATTAAAAAAATTGAAACAATGGAAGCAAACCGATTTGGCTTAACAGATGAAATCGTGGTTAACACGATAATAAATTATTTCACATTGAAGTAAATTGAAAGAATAAAAAGTTGATTGATTTGGGTCAACGTTATTTAATTAGTTTTTAAATTGGTTTCATACAGTGACTGCACAGCATCCCTCCCCCATCTGGGTTCCACCCCCCCCCCTTCCCCCCACCCAACAACCAACACCCCTCACGACTAGGGGTGGTCCGCTGTTGATAAATAAAATTTAATATGCTACAGCCGAGCGAGGATGGATGGGAATGAACTGTCGGATGAACGAGTCTGAATAAAAAAAATCGTAATAAAATGAACGTTCATTTAATATTTCAGCTGTAACAACTCGACTTCGCTCGGCGATTCTTATCACTTTTTGCGATATACTAGTTCCTATTGAAAGATTGCGATATATGGAATAAACAATATGGTATTTTTGACAATGGATATTTCAAGATATATATATAATATTTTCAGCTTCACAGCTTCCGATGAAAAAAACATTGCTGGTAAAATCTTGAAACGTTTCCTTAAAAATACGAATACCTATGCATTAAATCGTTTCGCGTTACCAAAATAAATATAAAATACTTACTACGTCCATTCCGTTTGGAATGTGCCTGTTGACTTAAAAATACTAATTGCTTCTGCTGCCTGGGCTGCATACCAGTTGAAATATTGGAATAAATACAAAAAATTCTCAAATATCCATTTTTATTTTTTTTAAATGTCTATTTATTAATTAAACTTTCTTTTACATGGTTTCATATTACAGAATTTAATTGCAGATTTTATACTACTCCTTCAATAGAAGCATTTACTTGTGGATAGAAGAGGAGTGTACATTAATTTTTAATGGTCAAGTAATATCATATATGGTACATGTATATGTGTTGTAGTTGGTACGTTACAGTTTGATTAAGAAAAAAAAATATTTAGAATGAATGGGGTAAAAAACATTTTTTTTTATAAATCATACCTAAGATAATATATTTAATAATAAATAAAAATATACGTATTTAAAGGCGTGTTTGGTGATAAGATTTGAATAGCCAGACACTCCTCCGCCTTCCTCTCCCTCATCCTCTTCCCCTCTTTACTACTTTCAGCCTCACAAGATAGCCCAATTGGGGATTCTACAGTCTCACTGACTCCAGACGGTTGGGAGCAGCTGGGACTTTTGTGTGGTACATGGATAAAAAAAATCAATATAATAAAACCTCAAGTAAATGGCATCTACCATATTTGCAGTAAATTAAAAAAATATATATATATACTGTCATGTTATACATCCCCAGTGTCAAAATGGCGTGCTCGATATATGTAATCGAATTAAAGGTCTATCGCGTGTTTATGGATATTTACCGAAACGTTATTATAATGAGAGGTATTTTATTTTTGATGAAGCGTGGCGACCAGGAAATTACTGTACCAAACAATTGCGTAATGTAAAATTAATTCGGTTAATTACTGTAAGTTGCTTTTAATCGTGATACGAGAAAGGAGTACTCATGTGAAAGTATTTAAAATTACATATGAACTTTTCGCGTGGTCAAATTGTTTTAATCAAATAATGATTTGAATTACGCAATGAACGAGGAAGGCTTGGAAGAAACTTGACTCATCAGATTTTATATAAAATTTGGCTAAAGTCATGCAATCACCAGAGTATTAGATACTTTACGTAACACCCTGGTGAAAGAACATCATTCAGAATACTTGTAGAAAAAAGAAAAAGTTAATTGAAATGCTTTAGCCAAGTTTTTTTTATATGAATACCGCACAAGAGTTTAAACTGCTCCCAACCGTCTGGAGCCAGTGAGACTATGCCATCCCCAATTGGGAAATGTTGTGAGGCTGAAGGTATTGGGGATAAGAAGGAGAAGAGGAAAAATACCCGGATATTCAGATCTGGTCACCAAACACGGCTAAAAGTCATTTCAAGCAACGTTTCAATTCTAAATGCTGGTCTTTCACCGGGGCGATACTGAGAGTATTTCCACTCTGTATGTTTGATTACCAGATCTGAATAGCCTTATACTTTCCAAACGTCTTTTTCTCCATCTCCTTTCGTATCACAATATACCCCAATTGGGGATGCCATGGTCCCACTTGCTTCAGACGGTTGGGAACAGTTGTGAGCAGTTGAGACTCTTGTTCGATATACACACAACAAAAACTGTTTGTAGAACCCGCCACCTCTAAATTACAACCGCTTGTCCACGAAGTTAGTCATAAACAAATAAGTAGGAACACTTTAATGACATTGTATTGTACTCTATTAATAATTTACGTAGAGCAATAAGTCTTACAATTTTCCAAGTCTATTGTGAGAACACGAACGTCGAACATCAAATAATTTATCATCTAATGCTATTGTTTGTCGCCTATTCATTTAGAATAAAATGTTTTCCTAAGTAAAGAGTGCTTTCGTACAGTTTAATTTGGAATAAAGACACGAACAGTCGATATACTGAATAGATAATAATAGACTTTGATCAAATAGTGGACAATTTTGTAAAACAGAGAATCTATTGTTTGGAATGAAGGCATAGAACTTCGTTTCAATCGATTTAAATATTCGTTGCTATTTAGGTTGATAAGTGGTCATCCTTTTCCGAGCTAACTGCGCTAGTCTAACAAACCCTCCAGCCTCAGATGTTTACTTTCTACTCTTTCTCTTATTTAAAAGTATCCTGTTATTTATTTCGTAAAAAAAATGTGGAAGTGTTTAATAGCTAAGCATCGCCCCGGTGAAAGACAAATATTCAGAATCGAAACGATGCTTGAAATAGTTTTAGTCGCCTTTGGTGACCGGTCTAAATAGACAGATAATAATAATAATAATAATTGGATGATTTGCATAGCGCCTTTTTTGTGAAAAATCACCTGAAGGACGCTGTACAAATGTTACTTGCTATTGCAAGTATTTACAAGCAGATACAGAAAAACATACTTATCTGGCAGGTCGCTTCAGATGAACAAAGTTTTATTACGAAATTTAGAGAATTTTGGCTTATAGATGATATGCTTTTTACAGTTGTTTAGTCCTTTTCTATTGATGTCACATTTATTAGAAGATAGGTGGGACAAGAAGAGTTGGTATTTATTTAAAATATTTATAATTTTTAGGACTGCCAACCTTCGACGCCACCTCCTTCCCTACCTTTTCCCACCCCCTTTAGCCACAAAACATACCCCAAATGAGGATGCCATGGTTCAACTGGCACCAGACATTGAGCATTATTTACAAAAGAATGTATATGTTTTTTTAGAACTTAATTTTGGGTTTGAGGCCAAAATATTCACCTAAAGCTATTGATTTTTTTTAATAAGTATAGTAAATATCCAGTAAAAAATCCACTTTAAAATACAGGGTGGTGTAAAACTACCGTAATGATTTGGAATGAAATGGCATAATCAAGCCGTTGTCGGTAGTCTATCGGCTTCAATTCTTGCACAAGCTGAACCTTATACGGGAAATATAAAAAAAAATAATAAAAATATCCAAATTTGTTGTACAAAATTCAAAATATTAACCAGAAAAAAGGTTTTTTTTTAAATGTTTTGTTTTCATATTTTTATTTACGTAATCATATTTACATAGCAAATATGATAATTTTTATAAAAATACAATAAACCCGCAAATAATTTTCTATGTTGCCTCTAAAATTATGCAAATTCTTTTTTTTTCATGGCCTTCATAATTTAAAACAAAAATAAATAAAATACTTTTCATACGTACTAAATATTTACTAAACCTTTAATTTAAAAAAATATATATCATTCAGTTTGGATGGGTATTTTGGCCTCAAATCCAAAATTAAGTTATGTATGAAACGGGCAGCGTGGCCGTTCGTTTTAAACCAATCACAATGGTTGGTAAACAGGTGCCCATATATTTTTTATTTATGTATATTTTTTATACAGTATACTTTTCATCTTAATATCTACACAGTTTCTATAATTACTCTTTCACACATTTCGATCCATTCAATCACCATTTTCAATTCCGTTCTTTCAGATTATATTTTTTCAACATATATTTAACCTTATTCATAGAGCTGATTTTTTAAAATTATTTGGCTTCCAGTTATATATCTGAGCTATATTGCATACCATAATTCTCTCTCTACTAATTTATATATTTCGGAATTATTAATCCGTCGTTATTTGTGAATTCAGTGTTATAAATGTGTCCCAATTTCTCTTTAAAAAGCTTTTATTATTTGAAGTCTGTAATATGCCTTGTACGAGTGCAGTTCCGTAGAGTTTTTTGAGAGGGTAAAGATTTTACTAAGATGATAGTCGAACTCCGAAGAAATAGGGCACGTGAGTGAGAAAAATGTATTTAAAATTTCCACGAGTTCCATTTCTCCTTTCGAACCTCTTATCAAGTACTTTGTAATGAAATGCATTTACATAGTAAGGATTCTCAGAAACCAGAACTGTCTTGGTTGTCACACTACTCAAGGGATCTGTTAGACAAAGCTAGGGATTTAAGTCAGCCTAGCAGTGAATAATGTTGTCTCACGGACGCTATCACATGGGATTACTAATCTAGATTGCGAAGAGACGTTCATGTGGTTTAGGGAACGAGAAAACATTTATGCTAGAAATGTATAAGAAGGCATCTAGCAAAAATTTACCGGGTTAGGTAACTAACCTTCCTCTACTCCTTCTCCATATTTAAGAAAATATATGTATTAGCCAAATGGCCTCTAACGAAATATCACTTCAATTTTTTTGGAATAACTTGTTGAAGCTTACGAACTCCATTGTATTTTTTTTAATCATTCAAAATAAAGGAAATAAATCTAAAATGAAATATGACAGAAAAGACACTGAAAAAAAATTGTGGTCTCATCTGCGACTCGCACCCAGTACCGCTCAGGTCAATAGATGTCCCATATAAATAAAAATCGGATAGGTACTCGAATATCAGAGACACTATCTAGATTGCAAATAAATTCGGGAATAATCTTGCATGCAATATAGAAAGATAGCAGCCAAATTATGTGGAAATTATCGCGGATGACATTAATCATATTTCCTTAATACAATCAAGGCGGTTCTTAACGTTAAAAGACAGAAGAATATTTTCTGACCTAATTTATATATTTTAAATAAATAATAACTGAATTGGTTTCGTTAATAAATTACCATATACCTAGTAAATAAACTAAAATCAAATTACCCCACCATTGTAATAATCCCGGCACTAAGGTGGACCTTACACGGTCAATATTATTTAAGCTGGAATATTGAAGCCACATCGCACACGTGTCAATAATATTGAATAATTATTCTATAGTTGCTATCCTGATTTATACAAGGACGGGCCTTGTTTTCTCAATATGAGTGATTATGACTGACATTATTCTAATTGCGTTGGGTATGGCACCAAGAAGAAGACAAAGCACTGTGTGGGCTAAGCGCTGTTTGGAAAAGCATTCGTGTCACGGACATGGGGAACTACTCAGCAAACTCATTGTAGTCCGGGATGATTACCGCATTTTTTTGCGAATGTGCGAAGAACTGTTTCAGAATTTAGTTGCATTGGTTTCACCAAGTTGGTTATTATCTTCAACCACTTTGTAAATTAAATTTAATAGTGTTCAATTTATTTTTTAATTTTTTTTTTTTATAACTTATTGAAGTTTGTAAACCTCATTGTAATATTTGAATCATTGAAGAAGATAATATTAACACATCCAAAATGAACTACGAAACCGAAAAAACAACAGAAATTAAAAAAGATTTCAGTCGCATCTGGGACTCGAACCCAGGACCTCTACCTACCGGGGGTAACCGCTTAATCAACTTAGCTAATGAGACCAGTACAATTTACGCCATTTACACCGATATCATACTTCATGTTCAAGATTTATTAATATTATCCTCCATTTTTTTATAAATCCCATATTATTGGCTGCTGTCGAAATGGAGGAAAGAACGGCTGTAGTATTTGAGAGCCTTTTTTAATATTCGTTATAATATTTCAATGTTAATATTGGATTGCGAATCAAAATCACTGATCCAGATTACTATATTGAGCGATCAAAGAGAAATGAGTTATTTTAATAACGTGTGATGATCTGAGTAGTTTAGTCAATCTTAAGATGAATTTTAATATTACTCTGAGTAAAAATGACATATCCCTTTCTTTCGTTGATCTTAGAACAAAGTTTCTCGGAGTAAAATGATTTTCGAAGTTCTCATAAAACGAGTTTACAAAGTTTTACGTTTGGAACACACGTGTATTATAATAGAATTTACGTAAAGTATATACATAATACATGCATATTCAATTTTCCCTTAAAGGATTACGGAATGATTTATTAACAATTCGAAACTTTCGTTTTCCCTTCGCATTCCTATTTGCCTGGTAGAAAATAAGATTGGGTGAAGGTGAGGTAGAATGAGACGAAGAAATGGGAAAACTGAGGGATAACATTTCGCATTGAAAAGTTTTCTCTTAGGAAATGTGACTCGACTACATATTTCTTTAAATTCATTTTTTGTTGTTGTATTGACAAGCTGGTGTATTACTCTGTTACCTATACAGGCGTACAATATTATTGTCGCGTGAAGAAATATTACTCAATTATATACATTATATATTTTTTAAATGAACAAATAACTTCGTATTTTAATTATTAATTATTTTTATTGAGATTTAAAAAGCTCATTTTAATATTTAATCATTGTAGAAAATAATATTAACATAACCTAAATGAATAATTATTTTTATTGAGATTTAAAAACCTCATTTTAATATTTAATCATTGTAGAAAATAATAATTTTTAAAATCTCAATAAAAATTATTACTAATTTAAAATTTAATATATTATATAATTGAAAATATACTTTGTATGTACCACTTTACTTTAGTAATTTACTTTAATTAACAATGATGCCACAAAGTTATCAATCATTTGAAGAAATTATTTAATATATTCTTTAGACTTTTATAAAAAACTTAATAGATGTCATCATATAAAATAAAAAAAATCGGATATTAATCCGAGACACTGTCTAGTTTGCAATTGTGTTACTTAGGTACTTTGAAATCATCATAAAGATAGCTGTTAATAATATGCGATTAAAAATGGAGAATAATATTAACAGATCTTGAATTTGAGATATGATATCGATGAAGGTGACATAAATTAAACTGGTCTCATTAGCTAAGTTGGTTTAGCGGTTGCCCCGGATAGGCAGAGATCCTGGGTTCGAGTCCCAGATGCGACTGAAATCTTTTTATTTTGTCGTTTTTTTTGCGTTTTCATGTTTCATTTAGGTTATTTTAATATTATTTTCTACAATGATTGAACAAATAACTTTGTAATATAATGAGACAAGAGTAAGGGGGATAAAAAACGGGACGATGATTAACATCATTCATCACGCCATTTCTCCGAAGGCGTAGGTAGAGAAGATAGACTGCAACACAACTTTGTCTTGGCAAATTCTTCTTCATTCTATTACATGCAGCTACTCTTCCCTTATTCTGACTCTTGATATGGCTCGACTCAAGTACGAGCATATGATTTTATTGGTCGTGATATGTCTTTCTCGTGCCTTTCCGAATTATTCTACTATTCATTTTCGCATCACACATTCTCTTGGCACTCTTTTCATCATTTATCAGCTCTACATCTCCAAACCATCTAATCGTATCTTTTTTAACCTTGTTCACTACACTTTGTTCAGTCTTGAAATAATTTTGGATATGTGTCTACAATAGCGCGAAGGTACTTTTGTATAGTTATAGAATTTGTTCTAAAAAATATTTCCCTAAATGTTTTTTCATTTCTCTGTTATATTTTGTACCTCGGGCAAAAAAATCTGTGGCCAATCTACCTGGTCTTATTCCTACACGTGACAGCCTAGCAGATCAGCCACTAGCAACACCTGCAACTGTCGGATAACCCCCAATGTCACTGTACTTTTATTCCTTATCCACACCCTAAAAATCTAATGAAGGGATGTTGCACGGCTGAAATAAGTGTGTAGGGGAAGACGACGGGAAAAATAACGGTTGGAAAATGTCTACCTATTCAGATCTGATCACAAAACCGCTCAAATATTATTACAAATAACGCGTTGCGACGTTTTAATTCTGGATGGTTGTATTTCACCAGAACGATACTTAACTTAACGAAATAAAAATGGTTAATAAGGCTTTCTGCTGTTTGAGAATATTAATACGTTATTAGCTTTTTATCATATTTTCATCTTTTATTAAATTAATTTCTGAATTTTTAACATTTCTAAGCTTGTATGCATAACTCTTTTCATTTTTATTTTTATGAAAACGTAATACGATTTCAGGGAATTCAGAACTTCCCGATAGTATACGGTTTTCTCAGAGGCGAGCAGTAATTTGATGGAATAAATTAAATCTGTCTGCATTTCAGCATATCTCTCAGTTTTCAGGTTGGCTCTGAAAACTATAATATGCAAAGCAGAATCATTTGGACAAAACGTGAAAGGATTTTAAAGTACTTGATTAGAGTTACTACGATGGCTGAAATTTTGAATATTTGATAAATAAAATAAAAACTTTAAATATCAAACAAACTCATTAATATAATAAATAAGAATCACTTTGTTTAAACCACTGTTTTAAATATATAAATATCTAATTTTTCGAAGAAGAATTCTTCTGGGAGGCTTATACTCTGTGATGTCATTATGTACTCATATTTTGATTAAAACAAAATAACTTTGTATACATCACTCTTTATTGATATACAATAAAGAGATATATCAATAAAGAGTGATGTATACAAAGTTATTTTGTTTTAAATAAAAAATGTTTTTGTTTTAAGCCACTTTATTTTTATACATATTTATGCATTCGACCGGTTTCGGTTGGACTCAACCTTCTTCAGGAATGTACACATATAAACTAAAATTAAAATACAGAGATATCATAATGGAGACAGAGAAAGTGAGGAAAAGAGACAGCACGATAGGGTAGAACAGTTCAGAACGCCTTAATAACTTAGAAGCATTAGAAATATCAAAATCAAATAAAAATAATTTATGCCAAATTTTAAATAAACAATTAGATTTAACCCAAAGTCCGATTTTAAGGATGTTCCCTTTCTTCCCCTCCCCTCCCCCTACCTCTCCATCTACCGCACTACCCACCCCCCCACTGTGAAGCTCTGTCCTGTTCTACCCTATCGTGCTGTCTCTTTTCCTAGAGTGGCTTAAAACAAAAACATTTTTTATTTAAATTATAATGTCAAGCCACAAAGTGATTGCTTCCTTCGAAAAATTATTTTGTTTTAATTAAAATATAGATATCTGTATGTTTCAAAAGCAAAGATCCCCTCATCAGAATAAACAGTGTACTAAAAATAATAAGCAAATATGCAAATTGCAAACATGAACCAAAAATTAAGTTATTAATTGAAAATAACTGAAAAACAAAATATGAAATGATAAATATGGATTAGAAATTTAAAAATAAAAGTATATCATCATAATATCAACGATAGTAATTGTTATTAAAATTTATATGAATAATATTATAAATATAGTTATTAACGTGAAAATAAATTTAAGAGATTTAATAAAAATACGTATTATGAATAATATTTAATTGACTATTAACACTTTTTCTAATTTCTAAAATTAAAACTAGTTACACCTTTTAAAAATGAAATACCACATACTAAATCATATCACAAATCCTTAAACATTAAAGTGTATTTTGCAAGGTAAATAAAAACATAAAGATACTAAACATTTTACATAAATTTTCAGCTCTATAAAGTTTTAATGTGATAATAAAGAAGTACTTAATTTCAACTTTTTGGAAAAATATTTTAAACAAGTAACACCACAAATTTCCTGCAATAAAATACGCATAGTGGCAAAAGGAAATAACTCTCATTTTATTGATGATTTCATTTGATGTTCTCAGTAGTTATATACTCACCTACTTTTTCGTAAAAATAAAGTCAGGATTTAAATGAACTTTTTCACGGTATGGAAAACGAATTACACCATGAAGGTCCTAACATTTTTTTGTTAACCCTGTCAAACTCGTAACGTGTCACTACTATAACGGAAACAAGCCTCGATAGGTAGCTCTGGGATCATGAAATTTGCACTCAATGCTAACAATTTTTTACTTGGAACGTTGTTTCCGTGGGTTATGAAGGTTGAAAATAATTACTTTAAAAAAATATATATATTCATTGCATAATTTTCAAAATCACAGCATCATTTGAAATGACTTGCTATGTTTCCAAGTGCGAATATCTGGATACTAGCAAATCATCTTATAACATTCTCAAATTATTGGACGAAACAAAATCACTCAGAAACAGGTGAGAGAAGCAATTCTAAAGGCTATGCGAGGAGAGGCTAGACCTACCATGGATGGATATCATTGACGTAGCGCAGGACAGGGACGCCTGGAAGCGCCTTGTCATTGCGATGGATCCCATACCCCCGTAGAACAATAGGAAGAAGATCTATGTACATATATTGCATGAATCCAACATAATAACGCCTTCGAAATTATATTTGGATATAGGAGATACGGCAGTCGCCGGGCTGATGAGACCTGGGTTAAAGTAGCCAGGATGTGGCTAATGACTTCCAATAACACGATGGTGACCGCAGCCTACCAGCATCAAGCACCACTCTTGAGTGAGCGGTGGGCCCGAGCATTGTACATCGATGGCCCGAGCTCACCCAGGACCACGCCCGACATAACTTTTACATTAATTTATTTTTGTACTATAATAATTATATTATATTACTTTTATAGTATTTGTATATTATTTCATTATCGTATTGTATTTTTAATTTTATTTGATTTTTTTCTTCCTCTTTTTGTCCTCCCACATCTTTGAATAAAATATTACTTTTTAATGAGTGATTCTGATAGTGTAAGTAGCCTTTTTCTCGTATTCAGATATAGGTGTGTTGTTGTTTAGGTGTGTGGGTATATATGTTTATGTTCATTTGTACGTTCATGTGTATGTGTGTGTGTGTAAATGTATACATACATTATATGCGTATGTGTTTGCGTGTGTATATATGTGTGCACCTATGTGCACATCTTTGCATGCTTGCACATATATATATGTGTTTATATTTTTGCTATCTAATCCTTACGCATGTCTATTTCTCCTTTCTACCTTCTACTTTCTTTTATAATTTTTGCAATTGTCAGCATGTTAATATAATTGATATAATAAATCCATATATTTTCACAATACTTTAACACAGCGTAACTATACTCCATTGGTCACCATAAAACAGGCAGCCGCCTAGTATGGTGATCTAATGTATCTACTCCATGTACATGTCTCCATTAAATATCATGTATTTTATAAATAAATAAAAATAAATTATTATATCATAATCACATCGCTCTGGATGGTGTGTATCTAGTGTGTCATAAAACAAAAAAAGAAAAATTATTTTTAAAGTGCAATAATTCAGGGTAGCCACAAGATTGCCTTTTAGCGATATTTCAGACATTCTCGTAAAATGTATTCAAGCGTTTCTTCAGAAACGGTAAATGCGAAAAAAGCGTTCCTCGGTACCTACTAACATATTATTACAAGCCTCCATCGTTCCAAGCATTTCAATTAGTAAGAGTTCGATAAAAAAAAATACAATAAAGGAAATACATCGAATAATTTGAGAAAGCCGCCCGCTAAGTTCAAAAAGGTACCTATATAAATTAAATTCTAAATAGGGCTATCTAAGGATATTCGCAAGAATTTTCAAATTAATTATTAATGATATTTCAAAGAAAGCTGTTTAAAAAATTAGCCCAAGGCGATCGGCCTGTTAGTATTTAGATGTATATCAAAAATAGAGATATCACTTAAATTCTCTCTCTTCACGTCAGTTTTCTTTCAAGCCGTTGTAAATAAACGGCTTCCGTGGTTGAGTGGTAACGATCCTAGGCTACGAATCTGGAAGTCGCGGGTTCAAATCCCGGCTTGCAGTAGTAAATTTTATTTGATTAAATTGTCTTATTTCACAATTTATTTATTTAAAATAAAGTGTAGTATATTTAGGGAAGGTTAAATGTTTTGAAGTGATAGATATTTTCAGTATCGCCCTGGTGAAAGGCATTCAATCAGAATTGAAATGTTGCTTGAAATAATGGCTTTAGCGGTGTTTGGTGACCAGATATGGATAGCCAGGTACTTGTCCACCTTCCTCTATCCCACGTCTTTCACCTACCCACTATCTTCGGGCCTCATGACATACCCCAATTGGGGATGCCATAGTCTCACTGGCTCCAGAGGTTGGGAGCAGTTGGGACTCTTACGCCGTACTCACAAAAAAAATTATAAGATTTTCTCTGGTGTTATTCTTTCTATAAAATATGAAACTAACGATATTGGCACCTTGTCTTCTTTTTTGACAGTTTAAAGGACATTCAAAGTTTTATTCCTCGTGATGGAAAACACGTTGTACGCTGAAAACAGTAGCATTGTATTCCAGGTGGAAAAAGGTATATATATATTTCATGACACCAGAACTCACTGCTTGATATTTTTTGCTGATTTAATTAAAAATACAATTATTAGATTTCCTTGATTAATGAAAAAGAAACTTATTTTTCTGAAAATTCCTTTACTGTCATGACCATCGGTTTACAACCATTGCTTATCTGTGATGAGGCCTTCATTAAATAAATCGACGAATTAAGATGCTCCCCCTTTTGAATAAATCTAAACCTGTCGTTTCCATCCTTTCCTACTTTGGAAGATGACGTAATTCCCAGATGAAACGTGATTTTTTAATGCAAAATTTAAAACGCACAAAGAGATAACCTTTTTATGTCGCCTGAAAAATGAGCTGCAATTAAAAACTGGTGTGAGTTGACAGATGTCAGTTTTTAAACTTAAAGCTTAAATCAAATATTCAGAACCTTTTTTTGATATACTCGTGTAATTCATTTAACACCGGTATATTATTTAATATTTTGAACCTCGTACGCTTTCTGGCACCATAAAAAAATAAATATTAATTTGAATAATCAGATGTTTCTATACTAAAACTTTGGGGTAATTTATGTTGAAGCCTTAATTTGAATTAGTCACTCTTTAGGCGTGCTTTTTTTATCATTAAATATTCCTCATAAGCTCTGTATTTGTAGTATAATGGGTTACTAACATTAAGGAGAAATTCACGAAGGAGATGCGCGCGCATCGGAATATTTACGACAATATGCTAGTACATATTTAAAAACTAAATAAATAAATTGAAAAGATAGCTGCCAATAATATGGGATAAAAAATGGGGAATAATATTAATAAATTTTGAATTTGAGATATGATATCGATGAAGGTGACATAGATTGAACTGGTCTCATAAGCTAAGTTGGTTTAGCGGTTGCCCCGGATAGGCAGAGGTCCCGGGTTAGTGTCCCAGATGCGACTGAAATCTGTCATTTTTTTCCGTTTTCATGTTTCATTTAGGGTATGTTAATATTATTTTCTACGATGATTACATATTTATAAAAATATTAAAACAATTTTAAATATTTTATTTACCTTTTTTTATAGCCTGATCGATTTCATTTAGTGTGTAAAATCAGGATATAACAGTGCTGATGTAGTAAGCTGGTGATTTATTAGTGATTTTTTCAATGTATACTGTATAAGAGTCCAAACTGCCCGAGGTCAACTATGGTAACCACATTTGGGGTATCTTGTGAAACTGAAGGGGGTTGCAGAGGGGGATGAGATGAGGAAGAGAAAGAGAAAGATGGAAAAGTATCTGGCTATTCAGATCTGGTCACCACTTACGGCTGAATCCATTTCAAGCAACATAATGTTTTTTTTCTGAATACTGGGAGTATGTACCTACTACACAAATATACAGGATATTAAGAGACGTACCTGACCTACTTTAACCTCTGATTCCTGACCTTATCTGGAATAAAAACTGTTAACTCCCCGCCTTTTTTTTATATGAATACCGCACAAGAGTCCCAACTGCTCCCGACCGTGTGAAGCCAGTGAGACTATGGCATCCCCAATTGGAGAATGTTGTGAGGCTGAAGGTTTTGGGGAGAGGAAGGAGAAGGGAAAGATGAAGGTGGGGAAATACCTTGCTATTCAGATCTAGTCACCAGACACGGCTAAAAGCTATTTCAACAACGTTACAATTCTGAATGGTGGTCTTTCACCAGGGTGATACTAAGAGTATCTACCACTCTGGAACGTGCGCTAATATACTACATATTATTTTTAAATGAATTAATTGTGAAACAGCTCAAATTAATTAAATAAAATTTATTTGCACACGCCGGGATTTGAACCCGCGACCTACGGATTCGCAGTCGATACCCTTACCCCTCGACCTTGGAGGCCTGAACCTTAACTATCAAATACATGCTGATTTTTTATGTTGTCGAACACCAAAATTTCATATATATTTTATTGTTCAAATAATCTCAGGTACGTCTCTTTATTCCCTGTATATTTTAATTCAAATTAAAATTAAATAAATAAATGAACGATAATATTCACACCCTGAGCTTCAATCTTGCGAACTTTCTTATGCGATCAAAATAAAAGTGTCAACTGTCACACAAATTTGGTTGTCTTTAAGAGGAATGGTTGCGCTGCCTGTTTCATTCAAAACTTACTTTTGGAATTGACCCCAAAATACCCAAACAAACCGAATAATCTTTTTTTAATCAACAGGTTTAGCAAATGTCCAGTACGGATCAGTAGTATATTATTAAAATTATTAAAAAAATTAGGCCAATAAAGAAACCTATTTTTCGCGTTTTTATAGACAACATTAGCAATTATTTGGGAGTTAATATCGATTTAAAATAAAATGCCAAATACATTATGAAATATAAATTCAAAGTTTTATAATAAGCATACAATGGGCTTAAATTAAAATTTAAAATCACCAATTTTCGTCGGAATTACGCATTTTAGAATATCGACTCGAAAAAACGTTTTTTTTAACGACGTTTTATTTTATTTTTTCTTTAATGTAATCATAGTAATATAGCAAACATATAATAATGAAAAAAAAATCATAAACCCGCAAATAATTTGCAAATTTGCAACTAAAGTCAATAAAAGTCATCATCATCGATCAAAAAATTAATCATTTCTTTAATGGCCCATATATTACAATTTAAACAAAAATAAATAAAATACTTCTAATCCGTACTAGATATACCATATGCCTATAATTTTTAATTTTTTTTTTTATTTAATTTTAACAAAAGAAAAAATACAACGCAAAAAGTCCCGATAAACTACTTTTTTTGTATTAATTATTAATTGATAAACTAAAGTTTTTAAGACAAGATTTTTGTGCATAAAAAATATTTTTTGTATGAAAGAGGCCGCGTAGCCGTTCCCCTTAATAAAGTATTTCGTTTGCGTCGTACTTTTCAAACATTAATCTCTGCATAATCACTCATCACGATTGGTACATATCCGGCAGCTATATGAAAATAATTATAATTGGTCTGTCAGGTAAACAAAGAGAGCTAGCGAGGGGAGGCCGTCTAATTTGGCAAGTGCTATAGATAGCTGGCGGCTGTCACTCGTCATGCCGCACGTCTGATCAGTGTTTCTAGTTTTAATTAATCACAAAAGGATGCTAACGAAACTGCAATCTAACCGATGAGAGGTGCCTACCCAACAGTTCACAGAATTTATGATGGGAATGGAATAGATTCCTATACTGCGTAGGTACTTAAAAAATGCAAAAATTAAATATTCTGCGACTCTTCTTATCATTAATTGGGTTAGGCCCTAACCTAACCGCTAGGGCGTTACGGAAAATTCAGAAACGCTGACCCCCGTGGTTGTGCGGATAAGATCCTTGGCTATGTTCGAAATTCGTGGAGCGTATTTAAAAAAAAGTATTTTATTTGTCGTATTTTATATATATTTGAAAATAAAAATAACACGGTGGCAGGTGTTCGCAGTATCGCCTCCGTGAAAGATCAGCATTTACAATCGAAACGTTGCTCTATGTGGCTTAAGTCATGTTTAGTGACCAGATCTGAATTGTCAGGGATTTTTCAACATTCTTATTCCTCATCTTCTACCCCTACTCACCCCCTCAACAATGTCTCACGTGTTGCCACTTACTTAGGTAAAAATCAAGCAAATATCTGTGAAAACAAGCCACTACCTACTTATGTAATTTTATTCCTGATTTTTGCAGTGAACTTATTGGAAAAAAATGTGTTCGTAATGTTTTTCAAAATAATTGTATTTTCTTTAATAAATTTATAATTACTTCTTTAAAGTAATAAATATTATAATTTACTTAATTGTAGCTTAACGGGATAATGTACTTGAAGAATAATATAAATAAATAAAAAATTTCATAAGAAGCAATTACTCAGTGGTTTGAGATCATATTAAATAAAACAAATACTTTGTTATAAACCACTAATTTATTGTATTTTTACGCCAACCGGTTTCGCTTAGATCAAGCTTTGTCGGGGCATATATAATTAAACTAAAGAAAATAATACGGAGTTATCGTGTATAGGCAGAGAAAAAGAGTGAGAGGGGTTAATACAAAAAAGAGAAAGCAGAATAAAATATCACAGGGACACAAAAATTTAAAGGTATCGTATACAGTTTAACTGTTTTATTTACTAATTAATTATAGATTCCCTTTTTTGTGTTATCCTTCCTCACTATTTTTCTGTACCTATATATACGATAACGTATTATTTTCTTTAGTTATTATATTTTCCCTGACTAAGCTTGATCTAAACGAAACCGGTTGGTATAAAAATCCAATAAATTTGTGATTTATAACAAAGTGTTTGTTTTATTTTAAAAAGTTATATAGTAAAGAATTTTTTATTTTTTTAATGATTTAATGCTGAAAACAATCACATAATGAATAATCAACAATTTATCAAAACGCCTTCTCTGAAACAAATAATCATTTTCCATTTTACTCCGACATTACAGTCTGCTTTTTTGGTAGCTCAAAAGTTCTGGAACTGTCCATCAGGGACGAAGAAGATGCTGCAGATGAAAGATTTATTTATAAATTAATCAAATCCTGGTCTCAATGACGGCGACCCCGAGTACTTTGTCTGGAGTAAAGCTATTTGTAGTAAAGGGGTTTTAATTTGGATGAAAATTTTCAAGAGGCAGTTAGACGAGGTTGAATTTTTGCGAAACAATGCGGAATACACCGTAAATACAATCTTGTAAAGGCGGTTTTAATACTGGCACAACCGTGTATTGTGGAAAAATCACCAAAAGTATTCAGTACTCAACAAAATACGGACTTAAATTGGTGGAATACATTGCCAACCTATAACAAGTTGCCCGAGGAATTGAGACAAGCGTGCTCTTCGGACAAATCTCTAAATGATGTTTCGAAATCTTATTTTTTTAAATGCTATCTAGAAAACGATTTTTTATAGATACCAACTCTTTTCTTATAGCCGTCTCTAAGCTTTGTAGATTCTGATGTAGGTATACTTTTTTTTCTCTTGTAAAACATTGTTATGTATTTCTACTGTATCTGTATGTTTCGAGCCTGTACATTTATTTATGTTATTTTCTTGTTACTTATATACTCGTATATTTTTTGTTTTCATATTTTCATGTATATATTTGCCTTGATAACTTTGTAAAATATGATATTATATAGCATTAATTAATAGTTTCATAACGAGTTGAATTGATAACTCATGAGAGTGCAACATCGTTGTACGTCTTATTTGAAATAAAGAAAAAAATGCAGATGTGTTTGATACAGAGACTGTAGTTTCGAGTGCATTGTTTCGTGTTTGCAGGTTGAATATTGGCCTGATAGTCAACCCCTAATAGGTAAGGGTACTAGAATAAGAAGAAAAAGTAAAAATAAATAATAACATATTATTGAAGAAGATAATATTAACATAACCTAAATGAAAGATGAAACCGGATAAATGGACAGAAACTAAAAATATTTCAGTCGCATCTGGGACTCGAACCCAGGTCCTGTGCCTATCCGGGGCAACGCTCAACCGACTTAGCTAATGAGACAAGTTCAATTTGTGTCATCTTCATCGATATCATATCTCAAATTCAAGATTTGTGAATATTATCTTCCATTGTTTAATCTCATATTATTGGCAGCTGTTTTTATGATGTTTCCAAAGTTCTACCCGAACTCAATTGCAAACTTAAACAGTGTCTCGGATTTACATCCGACTTTTTATTTATATGAGACATCTAGGTTATGTTAATATTATCTTCTTCAATGATTAAATATTACGATGAGGTTCTTAAATCTCAATAAAAATAAATAATAATTAAAAATTGAATTATTTAGGCTTTTACAAAAAGTCAATAGATGTCTCATATAAATAAAAAGTCGGATGTAAATCCGAGACACTGTTTAAGTTTGCAATTGAGTTCAGGTAGAACTTTGGAAACATCATAAAAATAGCTGCCAATAATATGAGATTAAACAATGGAAGATAATATTCACAAATCTTGAATTTGAGATATGATATCGATGAAGATGACACAAATTGAACTTGTCTCATTAGCTAAGTCAGTTGAGCGTTGCCCCGGATAGGCAGAGGACCTGGGTTCGAGTCCCAGATGCGACTGAAATATTTTTAGTTTCTGTCCTTTTATCCGGTTTCATCTTTCATTTAGGTTATGTTAATATTATCTTCTTCAATGATTAAATATTACGATGAGGTTCTTAAATCTCAATAAAAATAAATAATAATTAAAAAATAACATATTAATTGAAAAACGATGCTAAAATTGACACATCTTACAAAAATGATGCTCGAATCATGGGATGATTGCACTACTAGATTATTTCATTGAGGCCAACCACCCGATACTTCCAGAGATTTAGATTCCGAAAACATTTTTGAAGCGCTGCAGTATCGCGGGAGTCAAAAATTATACTATATTATGCGTTAGTTTCCAGCACCCGATTATTTTAATTTATAATTTTGAATAAACAAAAAAACAATAATTACCTTTCTTGAAAATATAATATATTAGAGATATAAATATATATATATATTTTTAACTTTAAATTTCATGTAAATCAAATTTAATAACATTATTAAATTTGATTTACATTAAATTAAAAAAACAAATAAATTAATTGGAGTTCTACGAATTAAACATAAAAACAATTAATATAAATATAAACTTATCGAAACATATAAGACTTTGTGTTTTAAAACGGTTTAAACTTCACTAAAATTAATAATACGACTAGTATAATGGAATAAGCAATTCATTAGGATCGGTAACAATTTCACATAGAATTGTTTATCCTTAATTTCAAAAAGAACGTCATCGTATTGTGCTCAAATACAAAATTCTGTTCCAATGAAAAAGGTATAATATTTCGGCGCTATCCCGGGCCAGAAGCCGTAGAAGAGACAAGTATCCAATACTGGGACACAGATGATTGCCAAGATAATAAAGTGACCCAGATTTAACTAAACAGATTGCGTCATTGTTGTATATCGGGGAGGTCCTGTTTTTATTATCACATCGAGAGGCCATTAAAAACGAAATACGATGTTTTTTCTGTTTTTGTACTCCGTAGGTATACCGTTGTTAATGTAGTAATTTATAGAAAAAAAACTCCTTGCATATTTCACTTATAAATCAGTAGGAATTTCAAAACAAGATTTTACCCAACGTTAATAAGGTAGGTAATCCTCTTATTCAAGTGCAAGTTAAATGTTAGGCATCGAATTGCTCAACTGTGGTAGATAGTCTCAGTATCGCCGTGGAGAAAGACCATATTTTAGAATCGAAGTGTTGCTTGAAATGGCTTTTTGACCAGATTAGAAGAGCCAGGTACTTCTTCTCCCGTCTCTTCCCCTTTCCGGTTCTTTTTAATCGCACGACTCTTAATTTGGATATATTAACAAACTAGCTATACACTTAAAAATGTGTGGAAGATTAAATGTTATAAATAACTTCACGGGGTTTTCACAACGTATTTATATTTTGATCATAGACTAAATATGGATTACAGATAAATAAACGTTTGTCTTATATTAAATTTAAAATTGCTTTTGGACAAAGGTATTATAAATATCTCTCCGCCAAGCTATATAATTCACTTTGATCGGCTATAAAAAAAAAAAGAAACAGAAAAGGCAAATAAAATCAACACGTGCCTCAAAGGAGAGGAGTTATCCAGCATCTTGAAAAGAACTTCGTAGGAGCTTCAGACACAATCAGTTTTTAAATAAAACGTAGTCCCCCTCAGCACAGGAACCCCTAGTGAAGAGGACTAAGAAAACCGTTAAAAATTGTCTTATTAGCTTTGTAAAAACTTATTAACTAAATAAAAAAAATATGTATTGAAACTAAATAAAAAAAAATTAAAATTTAAAAGGGAATTTTAATAATATCTGTGGTTATAAAAATGATATGAAATCGTACATTTTTAAACAGTTCGAACTGGCTATAACGTTATTATGACTTAGAAAATCACCGGCGAACCTATGAACGTTGGCCGGCGTGGCGTGACTTCAACAACGCCATATTCATCCACCATTGTTGTAATTTTTTCGAAAATTAACAAAAAATAGTAATAATACTCCAATGGAGATGATATACTACCTGTTGGGTCTCTGGTGCAGTATTCACAATGACAGAAATGTGTTTATGAAACCGTGGAATCCGGTGTATTCACATGTGGGCGATGTGTTATGTCTGTTGGAAGTAGGGGGTGGGTAGGAAAAGAGGGTGAGAATGGTTGGAAGTTGTCTCTGGATGTCTGAATTTAGTGAATAGCATTTATAGTAAATAATCATAAGTAAAGCCAATTCAAGCAATGTTTCGATTCGGAATTCTCACACAGACAAATCTTCTGAAAAACTAACGCCCTGGAAAAAGGCAAATATAAGTATTTTCTTATTAAATCAGTATTAAGTAACTGTCAGCGATTTTTAACAAATACTCAAATCATCATTAACGTTTTTAATTATTCATTAATATTTTAAGGATGGGGATTTTTGTAACTGTCATTTATAGCCCTATAAAATGATTAAATATACCTCTAAAATTGAAAGGGTTTTTAATAATATCTATTTAATGTATTACTGAAAGTAATACATATTATAAAAGAAAGACGGGAAATTATTTTCATTATTTGCCTAAAATAAAAATAAAATTCCATCGTCAGAGAAAAATTTTCTTTCCTTGAAGGGCTTCAAAGAAAATTTTTAACGATGACAACGAAAAGCGGATATTGGAGGTGAAATTTCAGTGAACCGACGAACAAAGGTGATCTTATTGTTTTCGAAAAATAAAATCACATTTTCAAATAAAGATTTTTTTTAATTCGTCTGAAAATAAAATTCAAGTATTAGTCTTTAGACAAATTCGTACTCAAAATAATGTGATATTTTAAAGAATCGAAAAGTCGATGACTAAAAATTGTGCAAACAGTTATTTTTTTTTTTATTAAGTAATACGTTTTTTATTATTTAAAAAATATGAGTTTTAACAATCTTCAAGGAATATGAAAATAGAAAAATTAAACAGAACATAAAATAACATGTTAAATTGTGATCGAGACTCTTACTCAGGACCTCCACTTAACAGGGAGCGCCACATTTTACCAACTCTCCCATACCACTTACCTAATCCAATGAGTATTATTTGAACAATTGCATATGAACTTCTTGAAAACTATTAATATTTTTATTTCAGACGTTTTGGTGTCCATCTTTATAATCGACAGCAAACTTTCATCAGCAAATAATAATCACAAACATAAATAACGTCATGGATAGAATTATAATTTTTTATTAATTTACCAACAAAGCATTTGTCATCGTTAACACACTGAACATCATTTAAATGAAGCATTTATCTTCTATTGCGAAGAAGAAGCATAAACAAAACCAATAAATGGGTATCGCAAAACTTGTGCACACAATACATACTTTGAACAGGCGTATTACAAAGCCAGATCCCTCCCCTAACGAGTTAATTCTGGTTATCAAACGGTCTTCACCGGGCTGATTCCGTTGGTATCCTTCTGCAGTAACTAGCTACAGAACGTTCCCCACCATGACAGAGATTGCTCTCATATATCAGATCGTTACCACTTGGGGCTTGGATTTTGTGTTCCGAGTTGTGTAAATGAGGTAACAATGCTCTACGGTGGTTGTGTTACTTGATCAAATGTGAAATATGGAATGATGTATGTGGTGTGTGCGACCGGTGGTAATTTGTTGAGGGTGTTGAAATTGTGGTACAGTAATTTATTTTGACATAATTAAAACATTTCACTCGTTTATAAAACTTACGGTTATTATATAAAGCAGCATTATTGTCTTATCCGTCGTAGCTACGCGGAGACATTAAGTAATATTCCGATTTATTTCTTAAGTTAGAAAAATTAATAAAATATCCGTAGTAGCTACGTGGAGACATTAAGTAATATTACTATTTATTTCTTAAATTAGAAAAAAATTATAAAATATCCGTAGTAGCTACGCGGAGACATTAAGTAATATTCCTATTTATTTCTTAAGTTAGAAAAATTAATAAAATATCCGTAGTAGCTACGTGGAGATATTAAGTAATATTACTATTTATTTCTTAAATTAGAAAAAAATATAAAATATCCGTAGTAGCTACGTGGAGACATTAAGTAATATTCCTATTTATTTCTTAAGTTAGAAAAAATAATAAAATATCCGTAGTAGCTACGTGGAGACATTACATAATATTCCTATTTATTTCTTAAGTTAGAAAAATTAATAAAATATCCGTAGTAGCTACATGGAGACATTACGTAATATTCCTTTTTATTTCTTAAGTTAGAAAAATTAATAAAATATCCGTAGTAGCTACGTGGACACATTAAGTAATATTCCTATTCCTATCTTAAGTTAGAAAAAATAATAAAATACGCATGCAAAGTTTTGAGATTTACAGCATAGAATATGCGATTTCACTGGAGTCTCAACTCTTAATTTGAAAAAATAATAATTTTGTCGCATAATTATTAATAAATAAATAAAAAAAACTATTTATTTACCACTTTATTACACACACATATATATATATACTTATTCTTACATTATTGTATTTTATGTTTATCATTTGTTTATACTTGAAATTATTATTTTTTAGTATTCTATATATTTCTGATGAACAAAGCATCACTTTCGAAACATGGTGTTATGTATATATTAATAAAGTGGTGAATACAAAGTAATTTTTAAATCATTTGTATTTAAAATAAAGTATAAAATTACATAAGAATGGTTAAAAAAAATACCCCGAAGAACGATTTATCAGTTTTTATTTTTCGATGAAATAAAATGATATTTAAAAGTTCCATGGCTAATGTAACGGGCTGACAATAATTGTTTGACTAAGTTGTTCAAATTTTATGAGGAAAGGTTCTTTTCTGCTTTATAGATAATAGAAATGATCTATAATAGTTTACCAACTCAAAAGAGAAGGGGGTTAATTGACCCGGTACTCTGCATGTCAATTGATCATAAAAGTTTTAAAAAGTTGTTAAGAGGAACGGCTGCGCTGTCTGTTTCATATATAACATAATTTTGGAGTTAAGGCCAAAATACCCATCCAAACTGAATGATATATATTTTTAATTAAAGGTTTAGTAAATATTTAGTACGGATGAAGAGTATTTTATTTATTATTTTTATAAACAATAATTATTAATCTAAAACACTCATCCAAATTGAAAAAACCTTCCGAGCAAAGATAAATGTCGCCGGCAGGACTCGAACCCGCACCCTTCTAATGTCCGGTTAGATGCTCTACCGTTGAGCTACGTCGACTTATCGCAAACCCGCCAGGATTGATAATATATACTAGTGGTCCATTCAATAATTACTGTTTTTATTATATTTTCACCTTAATATTTGACAAGTCCAAAGCAGAAAGATTTTCTGGCATAAAATGTGGAGTATAATTTGTCTCGACGCCATCTATTTGAGGGATTTAGCCGTTACAAGCTCTCTCATACTTAATAAAGTTGGTTGTTTACAGGTGAAAATATAATAAAAGCAGTAATTGATGAATGGGGCTACTGTATATATTGATTAACTGGGTTCGATAAGCTGGCGATGGCTGACCGATAGATGCTGAGTTACCAGCTCGAAAATTTGATAATGTTTAAGAACTATTATTGTTTATAAAAAAATAATTGTTACCCTTTGCGCTATGCACAAAAATCTTGTCTTAAGTTTGTAAGAACTTTAGTTTATCAATTAATAAGTATTTTATTTATTTTTGTTTTAAATTATGAAGTATATGCCATGAAAAAAAAATTGAAGGCAACATATAAATATTTGAGGGTATATTGTATATATATATTTTTTAAATTATCATATTTTCTATGTAAATATGATTACGTAAATATAAATATAAAAACAAAACGTTTAAATAAAAAAAAAAACAAATTTGTGTTACAACGTAAATTGGTCACTTTGAATTTAATTTGAAGTCCACCATAGTGCTTATTTAAATTTTTTGAAATTTTTTTGATATTTCATTGTATTTTCAAAGCAGATCGATTAAAAAAAAATTAATCGCCGTTAGCCCTCAAATAATTGTTAAAAGTGCCTCTAAAATCGAGAAAAATCGTTTCCTTTAATGGTCTATAATTCATAATTTAAACAAAAATAAATAAATTACTTCTAATCCGTACTAGATATTTACTACAACGTACTTTTTAATGAAAAAATATCATTAGGTTTAGGTGAGTATTTTGGCCTCAAATCCAAAATTATGTTTTGTATGAAACAGGCCGCGCAGCCGTTCCTCTTAAGATAATGGAGATTTTATTATGATGAGTATTTTTTTGTCACATCGAAGGGTTACTAATAAACACGTGACCGCTTCTTTTACCAAACTATTATACGTCAGGAGAAATTGAAAAACAGATATTAAATTACACACGTTTTAAATAATAATAATTAATAATTCTAAACGTGGAACTGGGTGGCCGACACGCCAAATTGTAAAACCTTACCAGGTGACGCAGAGAAATGCCAGCACTCAAAGTCGGACATATCACAAACTGTTCATCATATTTGACTATCATTGACTTTCCCACTGATATTAGAAGAATCTTTAAACTAACCAAATTCTCCCATCAAAACATACGCTAACAAAATACGGCGAGCGCGAGGTAAAAAAACTCCACCGATTCTCAATGGAATTAAATTCGCAATTCCCGGCGAAACGCGATTAAATATCTGATGGAAATATTTAATTGTAGATCGCAAAGCCGAAGGATGACAGGTAAAGAAATTATTCTTGTAAGGACGAATCAGGAAGTTGCGAAAGCCTATTTATCTTAGCGGCGGGGGCTGGGAAACCCGGAAGGGAAGAGGTTCCCAACCTTTGGAAGTTCTGGATGTTTACTCGCAGCTTTTCAGGAGAGTAAACAAAGCTTGGAACACTCTGCGCATTAAAATCATACGGCTTTTTACATATATTCAGGTACGTATTTAGCATCTCTAGCACCGAAAAAGGTTTTTTAAATGCCAAGTAAATATGAAATTTATCTTATAACGAACGAAAAATACAAGTTTACCCAATAGATAATCTATGGAAGATGGATAGAAGACGTAGCAGAGGAAGATTTAGCACTTCGTGGCCTCAAAATTTACCTGGCTGATACGAGCAGTGGCGTGCCCAGAAGTTTTAATCAGGGAATATTTGTTTAAAAAATACATTTACTACAGACGTGGTGAGCTTTCGCTGAGAATAACTAAGCTACGGTTGGTAGGGATTACCTAAGCCACATGAAATATCTAAAAAAAACGTTTCATTTATGCATATTACAAGTTAACTACTGGATACATACAATTTCCTATTTTTTTTAACCGCATGAAAGAAAATCAACATAATATGATCATGACGTCGTTAGTAAAGTTGTACTAATAAATAGAATACTACGACAGATGGCGCAGATTATGAAATCTTTGAATTGTACTGAAAGGCACGACATTTTTCGAAGCTAACGCAAACGAATCTTCCCCTGAATGCGCACGGCGCACACATGAACATTTTTTTATGTATTGTAGAATACTGTCAAGATTTTAATATAATTTATGCGTTATTTTAAATACTCAGTTCCTGCTTTTGACACGTTATAGTAGGGCGGTCGGAGAGGCGAGTGCCGCGCTGTGATTCGTAAATCGAAAATCGCGCGTATTTTTGAAAGTGCGTTATAATATTATTAATATATTTTTGTGAGTTACCTAGGGTAGGCAGTGCTTATTCGTATATACGAAATGCACGCCACTGGATACGAGTACAGTTTCGCAGATTGTTTTTGAATGCAGTTCTGCCCTGATGATAGCCAATCTACGATAGGAGAGGCCAGAAGAAGAAAAAAACAGAAATCCTTTTTTTAAGCTTTGTTTAATAATTTGAATTCACATGCCGACCGGTTTCGTAAAAAGCCTCCCTTCGTAAGATGAGTGTTTTTATTAATTGTTTTGTGTTGAATTCGTAGAAATCCATAAAATAAAATAAAATTAAAAATAGATCAAAATGCATCATGTTATTACTAAGCAAGCATTTTATTTTTTTTATTATTGTGACAGCTGTTTTGGCATTTAAAGTTATCTTCTTACCGTCGTTGTCTATATAAGAATGACGCATATTTTGTAACTATTTTTATTAATATAACCAGACCCAGTAAATTTTTTTTGTTCAATGAATATATTCATAAAAAAAAAACAATAAATTGTTAAAAATTTATAAGGACAGCGCACGCGTTAGACACTTTAAGAAGAGTTTTATGTACGAAAACACTATTCTCTGATGCTTTTAAATAAAAAAAACAATGCTATATTGTCTAATGAATTTAGCTATCAAAATAATTTTAATGTATTTATAAACTGTTGAAACTCAAAATACAGCTCTCTTTCGCTTACTTCTTAACTTGAGGAGAAATTTATGTGTTTTCCATCAAATAATACATGATTTTTAAAGTAAGCCAAGATGATTGACATTTTACTAGCATATGAATAATTTATATGATTGGTTTTCTATAATAAATTTTGTAACTGTATATTTTTATTTGACATTTCATTGATTTGAATTTAGATATAAGAGTTCGGATGAATTCTGCTTTTTTCTCACGTAAGACAATAAAATTTTCCCTGTTTTTGATGGTTTTCCAAGACCGCCGTGATTGCTTGTCAGTTTCTGTAATATTTATGATAAAACAATGAAATAAACAGATTTTTGATGTCCACTATAAACTACTACTTCAGTTTGTATAACCATAACCTTTCTATATTAGTCTCCCTTGAAGAGGTTGTTTAGAAATTATGGTTTGAAGAAAAAAAAATAATTACCTGTAAAATGAGTAACTGGTTCCTCTAAATAGAAGCAATTTTATTTATTTTTTAATCAGTTAGTCTTTTTTTAATGATTAAAGATAATATTAACGACTCCTCAATCGAAACACGAAACCGAAAAGACATAAAAAAAGAAAAAGATGACGGTAGCAGCTGGGATTCGAACCCAGGAACTCATGGTCTATCCGGGACCTGCGCTCTATTCCAACTTATCTACGACTTCCCAAATCCATCCTCTCATTTTTATCTGACAATATCATCCTCAATTATTTCATTTTTTTGGTTGCTACCTTTTTATCACTAAAATATTAGTGTGGGGTTCGAATCCCAGGTGCTACCTTTACCTTTTTTTCTAAATATTTTCGGTTTCGTATTTCGATATGGGAGTCATTATCATTATCTGCAATGATTAAAAATATATTACAATGAGGTTCAATAAGTTATTCCAAAAAATAATTTAGTTAATCTTTTGTTTGTCATTAAAATATTAACAAAAAACTGAATTTTTGATACAGATAAATAATATACAAAAAAAAACAATGTGGTGTTAATACAAAGTCCCTGTTATTTCGTTCATAATGTGGGGCCAACAAGGGCTCGCGTTGTACGAAAATAAATAATATTTATAAATCCATGGGAACCGGACCACACGCGGCGAAGTCGATAGCATTAAAAATACATGTTTTATTTTCTACTTAGGTGGGTGACATGTTGTCAATTTTAAGGAAATACATGTTGTAGAGGTTATTTAACTAAGTACCCTTGACAACCTGGAATAGGTTGATGTCTCATGGCGTTTTTGGTTGTTTTCTAGAGCAACAGTGCCTTTCAATGTTTGCTATGCGCATTTAACGTTGCATGTTCACATACCTGACTGAACACGTCTTTATTTTTTCAGGAATTTTGTCAATAATAATTGCTGGCTTAAGGTAGCGTCAGTAGAAAATATAAGTATTTTGCTCATTGTGGGGAATATGATGTGATGAGGGAGAGGGAGGTGGGGAAATATCTGGCTGTTCAGATTTGGTCACCTAACATTTTAAGCAACGATTCGTTTCTGAATGTTGGTCTTTCACCAGGTCGATACTGAAGGTGACTCTATTTTCTCTTTTGTTTTGAGTTTTTGTCTAAAAAAATTATTCTCAACCCTTTCAACACCGCATCGTTGTTACCACATTTATAGCCTTTTTTCCAAAAATAAATTTGATTGTTATGATTTTTAGTCCTCATGGGGTTAGTTTTTATTAGAAAGAAAAAAAACCATTTCACAAACAAATGTTTCATAAAAAAATCATTTACAGTATAACATGAATAAATATAAAGATAAATTAAAACAAAATATTTTCGCGTGAAAGACCGCTAAAACGGAGTCTGTCACTTTATTTGCGATATTTGTCACTGGATACGGATTGCAGCCTAGCAGAAAATAAATACGCCATAAGGAATATCCTTCACAAGCGATCCGCAAAATACGGGGCTATTTGTTTAACAATCAAGAGATATTAATAATGTACCTGAGGAAGTACACTGGTGCTGAAAGGGTTAAAACGCTATCACCTCATATTCATCAGTTCAACTTAAGTAATAACTGAAACTAGTTACTAGTAACGCTATGACGATATGACAAGTGAAAGTGAAAACTTGGAGAAATAGAGTGAGGGGAAAAAAGGAGTTAAGAAAATTTAAATTAAATTAAAGTTAAGGAACATCTAAGGTGTTTGAGTAATAATAATTATTCTGAATTTGGTAATCATGTTTTGGAAACCAATCATTCTTTTCATTTAAATAAAGACTTAAAAAAAATTACATACAAATACAACCGGTTTACAATTAGACAAATTTCAATTTAAAAAAGTGTTAATAATCAATTGAATATAATTAATAATACAAAAAAAAATCTTGAAATTATTTTCATATTAATATTAATAAAAAAATAATTTATTTTTTAATTTCTAATATAAATTTGTTATTCAATGTTTTATAATAATTTTTCATTAACATTTTTGATTAATTATTGCCTACTCTAATCATTATTTGTTTATTCTTACATTATTGTGTTTTATGTTTATCATTTTTCTATAATTGGCATTATTATTTTTTACTATTCTATATATTCAATCTTTTGAAGAAATTATAAAAAAAAGGTTATTTACGATGCACGCGTGCAGATCGTTAGCGATCTCTGCATTGTGGGATGAGGAGGCAGAGTGGGAAATCCAGGCTTTGGTGTTGATACGGAACTTTAAAACATCTCCACGCAGTTACCTGCCGTGGGATTAGATTGTTATTGTAAGAGAAATGATTAATTAACAACTAAGGAGGGATTTGCGTCTAGCAACTATTATAATTATGATTACATTGTGAAATGTTTGTTTCTAAAAGAAATCTGCGTAAAATCTCATTTAACAATATGTTAATTTAAGAACGTGTCTATGAAATGCGTTGACTCAAGATCATATAAATATAATACGATAATTGTCTAGATTCGTTTACTAAACATGTCGACTAGCTTGTGCCGAATCAAACGATTGCGTTCCTGAAAGGGACCACTGGGGTTGAAATACAAAGTAAAATAGTCAACATAATTCCTTTCAGGGTCTTTTTAATTAATTAATTTATTAATCTATATATTATACAGTAACAGTTTACATAATATGTTTTTTAAGGTATAATAAAGGTGCTTTGTATGGTGTTTTATAATGTGGAGTGTAAGGTAGGTTTGAAGAGGTGATACTGTCAATGGAATGTTATATGTGTCGTGACCACCTCACTAGGAATACCTGTGCTGAGGTGTCCAGGTGGATGTGTTAAATGTGGTATAAGCATTGATGTATATTAATTAGTTTTGTTTTTCTATTTAAATGTAAATTCCTGCTGTGATTTACACACTGGCCTTAATTCTTCTCGTTACCGATTTAAGTTATCGTTAATACATAATTAGATAGAGCCTAGGAAATGACATTTGTGCATAATCCCTGAGGTGATTTCTCGTAATAAAAGCGCTATACAAATTTTCCAATTATTAACATTTCCTGACATTATTTATTTAATGTTAAAAAAGGGTAATCAAATTTATTTTTTTCTTACACAATTAAGAGAATAATAGATAAAAAAATAATGGTTCATGTGTCGAGATTATTTCATTATTAAGCCAAGTAATCACCCAATCCCCATACCCCCACCCTAACTATTCAATACTTACAGATTTTTTTCAAGGTTAAAAAAAAAAGCCACCGGAGAGCAAAAATCCATCCACATTTTTTACTACAAAAAAAAAACCAGGAATCACTCGTTAAAGTAAGTCAGGCACGTCTTTTAACATCCTGTATAGCCCACTTATTAATTCATCACGAGTTTTACTATTATTTCGGTGGTATCTATCCATTTTTTTTTAAATAATTTTATTTTCATACAATGTGAATTTGTACCCGCTAAGCTACTGCAAGTAGCTTGACACCAGGAGCTTAGTTCGACAAAATTATACGAGTATGAAATACAAAATAAACATAAAAATTTCAGCACAATAATATAACTATAAACAAACAATTTGTAATCTATGTACAGAAGTAAGATGTATAACCAGTAGTTAACCTTTGTTATAGTGCGAACAGACTCCGATACAATAAAAATTAAATAATTATTTTTAAAAAATCGCAGATATCGCACAATCATTACGACTATCGCATTTGTTTAAAGGACAAAATCTATGTGAGAAAAAGTTAAATGACTCCTTGATACATAACTTTAGATACATCACTAAGCCATTTGGCAATTTAGGGCGTGTTTCGTAATCCAAAAATCTGTCGGATTCGAGCATTAAATTTACAATACAAAAATTTTTACACCATAATTTCATTACGATCAAATGGGATGGCAATATATAATGAAGGCAGTGTAAGAGACAAGGCGTTGCATTTGTTGTTATTTCATTGGCTCTCTCGGGGCTAGAAATAAAAGGTAAAATTCAAAGGCTCTCGTTTAAATCTACGTGGAAGGCACTTCTAATGTGTATTCTTTATTCTATGCATGGTCCAATTTAGTTACAAATTTGACCATGCTAAGCACGTATCACATCATCTGATTGTGAACTTTGTTCATGATTAGGACCCACGGGTTCTAAATTCGAATCCCAGAAATAAAATCAAGATATTATGAAGAAAAGATTTGACTTATAAGTTACTACAACTATTCGCATTGTGGGGTTCGGATTTATATACTCGCATTGTGGCAAAAAGAATCAATTGTTTGAATTGTCAATCAAAACAAACAAGCTAAAAATAATTCGTCTTTATAACTCATGTATGAAGAAGAAGATTCCTATTATTATCTTAAAGACGGAAAACAAAAAAAAAACAAATATTTGGAATTTTTATAGTTTTGAATCACATATAAAAATGGTGTACCACAGGGAACTGTACTTGAGCCGATTCTGTTTTTAATCTATATAAATGATTTATGCACTGTTGAAATCCCTGGAAAAATTGTTTAGTACGCCGATGACACAGAATGGAAAATCTTGACTTGAAACATTTTCCACCGAATGTTTCATATCTGTCTCAACATGGCTAAATATAACAAACTCTACTTAAACCACAATAAAACGTTTTACTAAACCAAAAACAAACCTGCCAAATAATCTCAAAATTAAAATACAAAATGCTAATTGCAATCAAGTAGCATGTTCGCTATGCAATGAACTCATTCAAGTTAAAAAATATAAATTATTTGGGTGTACGAGTAAATTCACAAAAATCTGAATTGGCAAACTCAGATCAATAAAACCATTTCAAAATTAAGATACTTTACATATATTTTCTATAGACTTAAGAAAGTTCTCAATATTGACGATTTAATTTTTCCTAGTGCAATTTTCTATCATTTACGGTATAATAGGGTGGGGAAGTGCACTTGATTCATTATTAAACCATATTTAAAAACGTTATTTTTAATAAAAATAAAACATTTCAACTGACGTAGTATACAAAGAAATTAAATTATTGAATATTCTTAAACTATTTATTCTACAAACTCTGAAATATGTCTTGCAAAATAAACAAAAAAAGACAAAAACGAAAATCAAATAAGTAAAAGGGCTAATAGCGCGCTGTATTCTTCTCAATCTTATAAAAAATTGATGCAAACATTTAGCAGTTTCATCGGTCCTTGCACATTCAACCTTTTACCAAAAGACATTTAAACGAAAAATAAAATAACACTCAACGTAAAAGAAGTAAAATTATGGCTGAATAATTTAGATGTTGAAACATTACTTCATTCAAGTCAAAACCATTGTTCGATCCTTTCCCACGTGCTTTCTTCAAAAAGGTAACCCTACTTTTTTAAAACATAAAAATTATAAACGTATTTATCATCAGAGCAAGAATCGATCGGCTGAATCGTTCATTAAAAAGAAAATCAACAGCCTAAATCACACAGCCAATTGAGTGACATTTTTCCTCATTTGCCTCGATTGTCTGCCGAATCAGAGATGTTATAACGTTTTTTGCTTGAAACGGAGATGCGGCCTTGGGACCGCGAATCAAATTATTCATTTCCCGTTTGTCACGTAGAAATGTCGGATCCCGTAGACGTGCTCGATTTTCCAGCGAGAGAGCAACTTGGTGAATATTCATAGAATTCCATGAAAGTCTGCATAATAATACCTAACGGGTCGCCTAAAACGTTCCGACGTAAATAGGCATTGGTTTTGGTGTGGCTCGCATTTGACAGATCATAATTCCATAGTAGGGCGTTGTTCAAATGCGGAATTTTCCCTGCAATACTTTTCGATAACGTAGTTTCTATTTTAAGAGCGAATAAAGTTTTCCAGACAGAGTTATCTCCAGAAGTGGTTGCATCGATTGACTGTGATTCATTTTTCAGATTATTTCTGTGGAATCATCTTATATTATTTGAATATTACTAGCATTACTGTTTTAATATATATTACGTTTTATATATTTAAATTTGACTATTTTTCACCTACCTACATGCTTTACCTAGTGAGGTAGGTAATGTAAACAAAACAATAATATAATTATGTAGCATGTAATGTACTAATATTTAAACATAACGTATTATGTGAAACTGTATAACGTTTTTTCGAAACTGAAACTGAAACTGATCTACCAATTTTTTTATGGCCCGGTGGGTGTGGTTCCTCCACTTTGAAAATAGACCTCTCAACATCGAAATCTATCAGCAAAATCAAAGGTCGAGAATCCAACAACAGGGGTCGATGTACTATTGTGATTACGAATAGGAAAATAACAACAAACTATAAGTGGCACCGTTCGAGACGGTCTTGTACAAAACCCTCTTGAGTAAATTTGTAGGTGAGAACATTATTGATTTACGCTTGATTAATTATAGAGATGATGAATACATTTACTTTAACAGTTATAACATATTATTTATTATTCTTACCACTCCAAATACTCCCACAAAATAGTTTTCTTTGTGTTGTTTAAAATAAAATACAGCATTTTTTCGTAGAAAGCAATTTGTGGTTTGACATATTTATTAAGTAAAGCAAACACTTTGTTTTAATTTTGAAATCAACATCAACCAGTTTTGCTTATCTATTTTGTTTTTTTTTTACATGAATACCGCACAAGAGTCCCCAACTGCTCCCAATCGTCTGGAGCCAGTGAGACTATGGCATCCCCAAATAGGGAATGTTGTGAGGCAGATGGTATTGGGGAGGGCAAGGAGAAGGGGGGAAGAAGGTGGGTAAATACCTGGCTATTTGGCATCAATAGAAAAGGAGGATAAAATAGCAACTGTAAAACTTTCATCTCTATACTTAAATTTTCTAATAAAACTGTGTTCATCTGAAGCGACCTGCCAGGTTAGTATGTTTTTCTGTATTTGTTTGTACATAATTAGATAAAGAATAGGAAGTAATATTAGTACAGCGCCCCTGAGGTGATTTTTCACAAAAAAAACGGGGCTTACAAATAATCCAATTATTATTATTATTATTTAGATCTGGTCACTTAACATGGCTAAAAACCATTTCAAGCAACGTTTCAATTCTGATTGTTGGTCTTTCACCGGGGGGATACTGAGAGTATCTTCCACTCTGGAACGTGCGCCAATATACTGTATATTATTTTTAAATGAATTAATTGTGAAACAGCACAAATTAATGAAATAATATTTATTAATTGATAAACTAAAGTTCTTAAAAACTTAAGACAAGATTTTTTGTGCATAGCGCAAAGGGTAACAATTATTATTTTTATAAACAATAATTATTAATCTAAAACACTCATCCAAATTGAAAAAACCTTCCGAGCAAAGATAAATGTCGCCGGCAGGACTCGAACCCGCACCCTTCTAATGTCCGGTCAGATGCTCTACCGTTGAGCTACAGGTGAAAAATATAATAAAAAACAGTAATTATTGAATGAAACACTAGTATATATTGATTAACTTGGCGGGTTTGCGATAAGCCGACGTAGCTCAACGGTAGAGCATCTGACCGGACGTGCGAGGTTCGAGTCACTGCTTCGGCGACATTTATCTTTGCTCGAGCATTCCCTAATTGAATAATCATTTAAATTAATAGTATTATTTATAAAAAATAATATTTACTTGCACATGCCGAGTTTGAACTATGGAGGCCGTCAAAAGCTTTATGATCTTTTTTATATATTGTCTCATTCTGTTTCGTAACAAGAATATCTCTATTTCGTTTTATATTTTGTTTCCCTTCTTTTTGTACATATAAAACTATGCATATGCTCAGTATATGTATTTGTTTAGTTTAAATTTTACGCTAATGAATCTTGAGATAAGCGAGTTTATTATATAATTAGTGATTTAAAACAAGTGTTTATTTATTAATCAAATATAGTATTCAATTATTGGAACTAACTAATTGATACTTACAAATCTCATCGCAATATTAATCATTTTGAATAATATTAAAAAAACTCAAATGAAATATGAGACACAAAAATGTCTTAATTACATCTGGGAATCAAAACGCAGGGCATGATATCTTACCGGGATGAAATTCTAATCACTGAGCTAATGAGATCAAATTATTTTCAATCAATTTTATCAATATCATACTTCATTTTTTTTAAACTGTTAATATCATCCTCAATTTTATTCCCTTTTGCTGTTATATTTTGCATGATTGCAAAGTTCCACCCGAATATTTTTGAAATCTATATGCTGTCTTGGATATGCTTATCCGATTTTATTTATTTATATGAGGCATCTTGTGAATTTTTAGAACTTTGCGATCGTACAAAAATATAGCAGCCAACAGATAGAGTAATTCTTAAATTATTTATTTATTACATCGATAAAAATGACCAAGAATAATTGGGTCGCATTAGTTCAGTGGTTAGACAGGAGATCCGGGTAAAACAGGAGGTTTCGGGTTCGATTCGCAGTCTTTTCTGTCTCACATTTACTTAAGATTTGTGAATATTATCTTCAATGATTACAAAAAAAGTATATATTTAATCATTGAAAAAGATAATATCGACAACTCTTAACGAAAATGTAAAATATACGAATACACAAAACATAAAAAAGGTAACTGTCGCTATTGGGACTCGAATCCAGATTCCCTAGTCTTACCGGAACATGTGCCTTTACTAATTGAGCCTTCTAAACCTAGTTACATTCGATCATTTTTAACAATATTGAAGCTACCTGCCGATACCTACTTACCAGCCACCTGGAGCTTTTTCAAATCAATTTATTGGGATAAAAATGTGAACAAGAAACAAGAAAATCAACGAGATTGTAAGAAGCTAAAATCGCCTTGAAAATTTTATTCTTTTCTCCTGTCCCGATTGTGAAACATCGTAACTAATTTCTCCTCGCTTCAAATCTCGTGCAAATAAAATACGTAATTATTATCACCGTATCCATTTTAATAAGATAACAAGATTTGTGATCGTTAATCAAAATATTGAAGAATTCACAAGTAAACTACTAACACTACTAATAATCTTCGGTAATCATTTGATCGATTAAATAATTTATTTTATTTGTACAATTAGAGGATGTGGGTTAGAGTCCCAGTTGCGAGCGATACCCAGTTTAATTTTATGTGTATTCGTATATTTCGTATTACCACGATTTTACAAGCGTCAATGATTTAAACTTAATATATTGAATAAAGCACGACATTCGTCAAATCTGTTCACAATAAACCAGCAAATATCAACTCTAGAATTGTTCATTGCAAGATCACCATAAACCCATTCCCACAAACCAAAACTTTCGTTTCGAATTAACTGAATAACATCTGTACGGGCCTTGATTAATATTAAAACAATGGACCACCTCCCCTCAACGAGTTTCGCTTAATGAAAAATCCTTCTGATCCTCACTATGAACTCGGAAATTCATTTGCAAACCTGCCTTCGACCAACACTATAGAATAAACCGTATTTGTTTTACAACTACCTAAGTCTTTTGCTTATTTTAACGCTCCAACGTGATATGTCCAATGAAAAGGAGAGACTGGATGAAAGTAATTAGAGAAAATTGACTTTTTTTGGAAGACAATAAAATCAAATTTTCATCATTGTTTTTGGTAAAGTAACTTATTTTTCTTTTTTAACCTTCGGTATGTCAAGATGCCAAATAAAATTTGCGTTGCAATAAAGGGTGACTCGGTTACCTTACGCATTTTATGATTATAATGTTATTTTTTACAATTATTCATAAATTTGATTGCAATTCTTCTTATGGCATACACATTTATTTGTGCTGGTGAAAAATTATCATAATTTAATAAATTTTATAAAAAAAATCTACATTCCTCAACGATTGTGACATTCGCCAGGTGGCTGGGGATCTACTGACTTACCACGTGTAAAAACATTTGCTTCCTGCTGGCGGTCCAGCGGTCGATTATTTTACCCCTTGTCCAGCTTTCGTAATAGCGCGAGCGAGTGAGATGGCTCGTATTACCCACCACCTACAACTGTGGTTGTAGAATGGTGGAAAAGTGAAGCTGCAGGTATGGTTCTAGCGTGCAATAAATATTATTTATGGCAATAAATGATACATGCACATAAAAAAAACTGTTTTAAACTAGTAAATTTTTTTAATGGTAGATTACGTGTTTGTTGCTTTTGTAGGAATATAAAAAAAATACGAAACTCTAAGGTCGCTTCTTCAATTAATGTAAAGTAAGTTTTAGGCATCATTTTCAATAGAACTAAAAATAAATAATAAGAATGAATTATACCGTGTTTTCTGTTTAGGGAAGTTTCACTTCCAAAACAGGTCGATGTTTACATATATACACAACATTTCTTATTCATTTTATTAGGTTTCTATTTAAAAAAATACATATATGATAGTATTTCAAGAGATTTAGATTACCCCCTTTTGGCAACCGGAAGGTTAAAAGAGAGAAAAACATTATGTACTTAAAACTCCTACTACCATAATTGTGAGCAAAATATATTGCAATAATATGGAATTTAGCCTGCTTGGGAAATTTGATGCATTTGTCCATTCAGCTATAGAGTGGTCTATATCATTATTATGATATTGTTTAATAAGTCTGTAACAAGAGAAGTATTGTGGGCAAACAAAATAAAATAAAAAATAATGTTGTGAGAAAAAAAAAAAAAAAAACAGAATCGAAAAAAACATCCTACAATGTGGAAGTAAAAATCTACAAAAATAGTTTTACGGATACTGTGTAGATTGAGGGTCGACAGGGATGAAGGTTTTTAGTTATTAAATATATATCCCTAACATCCCCTAATGGTAATGGTAGCGGGAGGGATGGATAAACCGTACGAGGGTGTGACAGCCATACTTGATATTTTAAGAAGTAATGATATATTAATACGTATGGCGATGGCATGAAAAATACCCGAGTCATGTTTAATAAGCGAGAAGCTGGGATACGGGTTATGGTTATTTGATGAAGTTAGATTGCCACAGATTTAGAGATTTATTTCATTGTTCTCAGTCTCGTATGCCCAGACCAAAAACTTGAGTAATTTTAGCCGATTTTTATCTATCTTTTTTTAATGACTGTTCGACGTCGATTCGTTCCTTGAATCGACAAGGGACGCGTGCCGAGCATGTTTTACACAAAATTTCAGCTTAAACTACCATATAATTTGATTAAAAAGAGATCCCTCAGTTATGTTAGAAATATTAGCCGTACACCAGTGCTGAAAATCACGTAATAGTAATTCGCAATATTTTACATGGTATTTAAGATCCCTAATCGCACTGTTATGAAGCCATTATCTTTACCTATACGTAAGTGTGTCAGTATTTATAATATTTTAATTTAATTTTTTACATTGACATTCGAACACAAATGTTATTAGTTAGTAGGTATACAAAAAAAATATGAACAATCCCATTCCCGAGGACCTTAGTGCGTTGAGTCTAGATTTAAGTTATTAATAAAAAAATAAAATAAAAAATAAAAAAGAAATACATCTCTGTCACGAATATATTTAATAATTAAATAAAATAATAATAAACACGAAACATCTGGGAATCGAACCATACCTTTTTATTTTCTATTTTTTTTTCGGTTTTGCTTTTTATTTAGGATTGGTTAATATAATCTTCAATAATTAAATATTATAATAAGACAAACAAACTTCAATAAGCTATTAAAATAATTTGAATAAAAATGTTTGTTTCTATCGATTTCTACGTTTTATTTTCTACTTCAAATTTACTTTATACATTATAATTCACACCTTAAAAATTTCCTTATTTCTATCTGCTAAGATGTTAAATATAAGGTATTTAGTGAATTTTAAATAGAAGTAATTTTTTTTTACTCTCATAATTCATTTTAAACGCCGCCCAAATTAAATTCGGTTGGGGGTAAATAAAATTATATTAGTAAGTCATCTCAATGTGGTCTAACAACAGTTTAAAAAGAGTTTTGAATGCCAAAACAGTTTTAACAACAAAAAAAACTAAAATATTTGCAGAACTTAATAACATCACTAAATTTGATTTGCTTAAAATTTTAATTGAAAAAAATAAATGGAGTTTTATCAATTATACACAATAACAACTAATATATTAGAAAATTAGAATTAAGAATATATATATTTTTTATAGGGGTCCCCGAGGGAAATAATTTCCGTCAAGGCGTATCTACTTGTGTTTTCCATTTTGAAAGTATTCTACCCAAACAAAACTTATTCTTTTGAATACGTAGTTTGTGGCTAACCAGATTGATATATCTATGAGCTAACCTCAATACAACATGGCGGGTTAAATGTTTTTCACACTAATTTTAAAACGTTATAGTAACAGTTTTACATATTGGATTTCATTCAAATTACTTTCTAAACCTTCCCGGAATTAGAACTATTACTAATTTCAGCGAAACCTGTCAATTATTTTTTTGAAAAAAAAATCGAGGACAGACAAAGATTCATTTTTATATAATGATATTTTGTAAGGATTTTCAGGCTTCACCCAACTAAATACATGCCATTCATTTTATTTGAAAAAAAGGGTAATCTGTTTACTAAGATATTTTATTCATAAATCCGAAAATAAAGATTTAGTTCTTATTGTTATCATAAGGATTCCATGAAAAATACGAAAACGAAAGAATTTTTTTTTACTGTTCAATATTCTTCCAGAAGAATAAATCAAATGCCCAATAAAAGATGAATTTAATATCTCCAGTGTATTATTTGTTTTAACGGAACCACCATCCGTGAAGGATAGATAAACTTTTATGGTCCGTTTCTACGTTGTGAATTTCAGCATTGATTGATAACTGGAGTCGATACTGTCTTCCTGTCTTGTTATTTTATGAAGTCTCACGGTTCAGACTATAAATCACATTACTTTATCTCCGGGAAACAAAATCCGTGTGGTCTAACTTATAAAATACACCTAATACAGAATTGAGCTAATCTAAAGCTAACCCGTTTTTTTACATTGATGGTGGGTAAAAAAATATTCTTTAAGAAGAAGATAATATTAACACATCCCAAATGAACCAAGAAACAAAAAAAACAACAGAAATTAAAAAGATTTCAGTCGCATCTGGGACTCGAACCCAGGACCTCTACCTATCCGGGTAACCGCTTAACCAACATAGCTAATGAAACCAGTTCCATTTACGCCATTTACACCGATATCATACTTCAAGTTCAAGACTTGTTAATATTATCCTCCATTTTTATAAATCCCATATTATTGGCTGCTATCCTTATGATGATTGCAAAGTTTCATCCCGAACTCAATTGCAATCTGGATAGAGTCTCGGATATACCTACCCGATTTTTATTTATATGAGACATTTATTGACTTATTTTACAAGTCTGGAAAGAAATATTCAATTTATTTTTTAAAACTTATTGAAGTTTGTAAACCTCATTATAATATTTTAATCACTGAAGAAAATAATATTAACACATCCCAAATGAACCAAGAAACCGAAAAAACAACAGAAATTAAAAAGATTTCAGTCGCATCTGGGACTCAAACCCAGGACCTCTACCTATCCGGGGTAACCGCTTAACCAACATAGCTAATGAGGCCAGTTCAATTTACGCCATTTACACCGATATCATATACGGTTTACAATACCTGTTTACGGTACCTGTAATATCTTATATGCATTACATTTATATCTGCTGGCAATGTATAAGAAATTTACTAAAAAATAGTATTTTAATTTTAATATAGACTATTACATTAATATATTTGATACACCAGACTATGTCATGTCTGAAGGACTTTTTTCTTGTTACCAGAAGATTTTAAAAATTTATCTAAAGATCTCACTAGTAAAATTGTTAATAAGGTTAATATCCTTATAAATAGTTGTATTGCAATTTTTCCCACCGAATGGTCCATGAAAAACGTTGGGGTTATGAACCCAAGAACTCCAGCTCTTTGTGGCCAACCTAAAATCCACAAGCAATATATTCTATAAGGCCCGTGGTATCTTGCATTAACGCTCCTACAACAAACTTGGCAAAAAGATTTAACTTCATCTTCATAAAATATACAAATTTTTCACCACGTTGCAGTGTCAAAAACTCGATAGAACTAGTTAATAAAATGAAAAGTTTTGATCTTCCGCATAACTGTTAATTAATTTATTTAGACGTGAAATCCTTATTTAGCAACATCTCCATTGAAGAGTGCCTTACAATCATTGAAAATATATTAGAAAAATGCAATAATATCAACCCGGTGATAAGAAAAGAGTTATTCCAACTCATGAAAATCTATGACTTAATATTCTTTTCAATGATATCTAATATCAACAAAATGTTGGTATTCCTATGGGATCACCGTTTAGTCCACTTCTAGCAAAGATATTTATGAATTATATTGAAAACATAATTTTTAAATTTCCCATAGCTAAATACATAATATACTATATCAGATATGTACACGATACCCACACATATTGGATAGGCACCAACCGACAGTTAGATACATTCACTAACTGGGCCAACACCGTTAATAATAAAATCTGCTTCACAGTTGTACATTAAATCGGAGGTAAAATATTTTTTTTACAACTTACAATTAGTAGAAGTAATAATAGAAATACAATCGAAATATTTAGAAAACCAACTTTTACAGGTACAACAATAAATGCAAACTCAACTCATCCTTGGTCTCATAAATTATCAGCTTACCATTCAATGGTACATATACACATTAATATCCCTTTAGACAAAATAGCGTATGAAAAAGAAAAGGAAACAATAAATACAATCGCGCTTAATTAAAACTGTGAGGCACATAACATTGAAAAAAAATATATGAAAAGCAAGAAATATAAAGTAAATTTAATATGAAAATACGAGATAAATTTACATGTCTGGAATTTTTCGGTCCAATATCTTTAACAAATCCAAAAGAAATAAAAAACGTGGTTTAAATATAGCTTTTAGGACCAATGATAATATAGGAACAAGCCTAAAAAATTGAAAAAGTTCAAATCCTAAACTTAACAATAGTGGCATATACGAATTAAAATGTGATCATGCTGACTGCAATGCTACCTATTTCGGACAGACGGGAAGGGCTTTCTCAACTATATTCAAAGAAAATATACGATCTTATAAAAATAAAAGCACTTCAAAATTCGCGGAATATCTCTTAGTAAATAATCACATCCCGCTTGACAACAACAAACCTAAACCCTTACATATAGAAAGAAAGGGTCTTAGATTAAATTTACTCAAACAATTAGAAATTAAAAAAAAAAACGAACTAACGACCCTAATACAACATTCATTAATAAAGTTAGGAAAATTATATATTCACCGCTTCTCAGTATGTTCACATTATCAAAACAATGTAACAAATTTAAATAAATCAATTAAGGAAACATTATCATTTAAATACGGGGAAACACATTATAAATGTAAAAACCTCACAGAATAGAGAAATTTAATTACTTTCTAACTAAATCGGTTTTACCAATAATAAATCATTATTTTAAGAAAACCCGTCCAAATTAGAATCGGGTGGGAGTGAATAAAATCAATTCAAGTTAATTGATTTAAATTGTTTAAAAAAAATTAACGATTTTTTAATATCTAAACTGACTACTTAGTTTGGCGAGAACTTTAATACGAAATTTAAGCAATTAAATAAAAAATAATTTTATCAATATATATTGCATAAAATAACCAAATAACACGCAATCGAATTTTACAGCTAATCAGTGAAATTTTTTTCTTTTTAAAAAAATTGCCTTTTAAAATATTATTGAAAACACCGTGAACTTGTTTTAATGGCGTAATATGAAAAGTTGTAAAAAAATGTCGATCGCCATAAAATTAAGCCGGATGCAATTTTTCGAACTGCGCTCTCCCGACTGATTTCCCTTAAATTTAAAAGTGCTGCAACCTTTTACCCTTTTCCCGGCAATGGCTTTTATTTATTAGGTCTATACCATTGAAATAAATGTCTAAAGAGTTGAACTATCCGTTGAAAAATTGACATCAATTATATGTAGAAACAAGAAGAAAATTTCAACGTTGCGTTATGATGAGTAACAAATACAGGATTGTTCGATTGATGATCCTGGGGAAGGTTAGATGGAATATTATGTACTAGAGGAAGAAGTCATTCGTTGTCAAAATTGAGACCTAATAAGATGATCATGATTTTTTGAATAAATTTGAAAGCAGGAAATTGCAATAAAACTGTTTAAAAATACTAGGAAATGGGTTCACTTTATCGATAGCTCAAAACAAGCGGGTATCCTTATTTTAAACAACACATCTCACTCCGTTGCAGAGAAGTCAGCTCCTTGGTGCCTAATCCAGAGCATTTTCCATCTCGTTCTAAATTGCTCTGGTGAGGTTCCAACAGTTTGAAACGAAATTTTATTAAATGGTTTTAGTCATGTTAAGTGACAAGAATTGAATAGCCATGTACTTTCCATCCTTAGGCACCCCCCTCCCCTCCCTTCCCAGCTCCATTAAACGTCACAAAATTTACAGGCAGTTGGTCTGCGTAAGATTACGCGGAGAGCCCACCCATGGAATTCAATTTCAATGGAGCAAAGTGATTCCGGGCTCCCCTAAAAGGTTTTAGATTCGTATTACCCATCACGACTGTGCGAAAGAACCCGCCTGCATTTTGCAAAGTGCACAGATCCGATGGGATTCAATTTGCACACGGAAAATAAGCAAAAATAAATGAAAAGTAAGCATTTCACTTAACGACCTTCCACACCAACGATAAAATTTACGTAAAAGAATTACAAAATCTTAGATTCGATCGGAGGCCCACATATTGGCCGGATGTTTTTCCGCTGCAAAAAACACACGTTGCATTTTGCTAACAGAAATACTATGAATAATTTATCAGTAAATTTTTAAACGGGTAATTAGGATAAGGATTCAAAAGACAATAATCCTCAAACTGTAATATTATAAATTCTGTGTGAAATACGTACTGGAATATTAATAAACGTCCAAAATTGCTGCTACTGGTTTTCAAACTGCAACATTTTTCAGGGATTTATTTCATAGAATTTAAAGATTTACAGTTGGGGGATTTTTTGTAATTTGAAACATTGTGATGCTTAGGGCTATTTTTGAGTGTTGACCTTTAAAATGAAATTTTTGAGTAGGTTAATCGAAAGAGATCAGCCAAGTGTTTTGTTGAGTAACGCTATTTTCGCCTGTTTCTAAGCATTTTTTTATCGTTAATCATGCCCGCCAACTTTCATAGACATCAAAATGACGTCAATTAAAAACTTCCAATGCAAAATTAATATAGACGATTTAATTTTGTATTTATTAAGAATACACATAATTTATTTTAAAATTTATTTTACACGAAACAACATTTTTTATTTTACAAACGTAAACATGTTGAAAAATAAGATGTTAGCTTGACTTTTGGGAATGCCGCGAAAGTAAATTCATTTCGTATATTTTATGTTTCTCCTCCATGAAAAACAAGTAAACAAGCCAAAAAGTACTTTATAATAAGTAGAATATGTTACGTTCTCTTCAATTTTATTCAAAACACACAAAAAATAAATTATTTCGACAAAGGTCAAATAAATCTTTGTCCTCCAATATTTGAATTGCGAAAAATAGATCGCGAACCAAATAACGTTTGACGTTTCGCTGATGTCTGTTCCCCTATTGATACTTTTTATAACTACCCCTCTGTTGAGCACTGCTTAATTCAGTTGAAACGATTCCCCAACTTGATCGTAAATGTGATCGTTATTTGATCGAGAGTTGCGTTGGGATGAGCGTAGTTGTGCATTTAAGCAGTGTTGAGGAAAAATTTTGGCTCAAAATTTGTTCAGTGGAATTGGGAACAATGGCCGTCAGTCTCTCCTATGAATGTTGAGGTGAAGATTTGAGATTGATTTTTTTTTCATTGAAAAGTAAATTTTTTCAGTTTCTATATATATTTTTTTTTCATATGAATACCGCACAAGAGTCCCAACTACTCCCAGCCGTCTGGAGGTATTGAGACTATGACATCCCCAATTGGGGAATGTTGTGGAGCTGGAGGTATTGGTGAGGGGAAGGATAAGGGGAAGAGGAAGGTGGGGAATACCTGGCTATTCAGATCTGGTCACCAAACACGGCTAAAAGCCATTTCAAGCAAGGTTTAAATTCTGAAGGGTGGTATTTCACCAGGGTGATACTGAGAGTATCTTCCACTCTGGAACGTGCGCAAATATAATTTGTATTATTTTTAAATTAATTAATTGTGCAACAACACAAATTAATTAAATAAAAACTACTTGCGCACGCCGGGATTTGAACCCGCGACCTTCGGATTCATAGTCGAGAGCCCTCGACCATGGAGGCCGTCATTTTAGTGACTTTTTATAAGAATGTATAAGATATATATATATTAAAGTAACACATTGGAATGCATATTATTCAAGGATGTCGTAGGTTTAGTTGTATCTCTAATAACTTAACTGTAAAAAATGATTAATAATAGAAGAGATAAAAGAAGAACATGTTCAGAGGAACATACACACGTATTGTTCTTCTGAACAAAACTAAACGTATTTTGGTTTAAGTAATTAAATATGTTTTACGGTAAAAGACAACAAAAAATTAGAATGCTAAAGAGCATTATTCTGACGACCGAAAATGTGAATTTAGGTGTATGCTAAATAGTTTGAAGAAAATATCAAAAACCGGAAAGTGTCAAGGAGAACACTACTTGCCTCTAATCATATTAACGTGCGGCTGGTTATACATTTTTCACCCACGCGACGGTCGATAGTATGTCAGATATTCTGACGATGACATTTTGTGAGAATTTTACAGACGACAAATGCAGTTTTATTTTTCGATAAAATATGTTTGAACGCATGTCCTCTGTGCAGGGATAATAGAAATGTAGAAATATAACTGCAATTACTGGGCAGTTAGCTTCAAGATGGGAACAAAAAATGGGTTTCGATCTATTTGAGATGACTACGATTCTTTATTATTGAAGTTTCATTAGCTGAAAGGCCATGGTCAAAAGGGGAAGAAACATGATTTTTTTGTGAATCATTTTTAGTTTTCTTTTAACTACGTAGTTCGAGTTAACTGGGTGCTGCCCAAACGTTATCCATCCTAACTCCATCAACTATTCCAATATCCCCACACAGGGATGTCATAGTCCCGCAGGTTCCGGCAGTGAGACTCTAAATGTGTTGTTATAGCATAAAACGTTTAAAACACCGATTTAATGCTTAAAAATTAAATAGAAATTCTGTTAATTTTATAAAATGTTCGATCAAAATTCAACGGGAGGAAGAAAATGTAATATCATTTTTTTGTCATATTTCAAATTATTTTCGTCGATCTCCAATATGGATAATATCTCTCTTGATGAAAATTCCTTCTCGGTTAATAATCACTTGTTGAGACAAATATTAAATTAACAAAAAATGTGAATAACATTTTTCGAATAAGAATTTAAAAAAAAAGGTAATCTAATGGAATTTTATACAACAAACAATTTATAATAATTGTTTCCAGAGTGCAATTAGGGAGGAATTTTATTAATTATACAATAATATGTAAATGGCTGTAGGAGTGTTACTATTTTCAAGTTACTGAGTGTTGGATACAATCAAAAACAGATCTTAATGCGCGGAATTTTCAGGGATTGAAATTTTGCTAATTTAAATAATCAATACTCTTATACAAGTTGAAATTGATCTATTGAGGCTTGCTTATGTAAATATATTTTTTTTAATAAATCTTCATATTCATTTTAACGATTTGTCGTAATTCACAGAGTTTGATTTTGACTCGCATTCTCCTACATTTCGCACTGCAGTAAAGTCGATTACGGCGTGAACTTCATTTAATTCACCCCACAGCGGAGTTATTTTCCAAATCATTCGAATTTGATTGACTTTTTCATACGTTTACCACTTCAATAAGACAGACATTTGCGTGGACTATATTTAGTTCACCAATTTCATTTATTCATGATCCTGAAAAATTATTCAAAGATTGTACAGCAGTATTCATTAAATGTTGAAATTTAAATAAATTTTACCAACAATTCCAAGAAGAAACGCATTTTTACAACAGTTTATAACGAGTATGTTTTTGAAAACATAACAGTTGATATCAAAATATATATTAAATAATGTTCCATCAATAGGCGTGTTCTGCTTTATTTCAACAAGTCTAATTATTTTAAGGACATAAAAAAATTCACGCTGTGTAGATAAAACGGTTAATAAATTTTTTGAATGCGAATACATATTTTTGACCGTCATCGTTTAAAAAGAAACGTTGTAAAAAAGTACGGAATGACAGAAAACTGAAGCTGTTAAAATCCCTGGATTTACGTGAGTCACATTATTTAGGGCAATAATTCTTTTGCGAACGAAAAATATTTACATTGAAATTCCTGCAATGTTTACCTTTCGCAGTAAATAAAACTTTACGTGGGCCGGTTCAGAAAATCAGTCTGGAACTTGGTACATGCGTCATCATCGAATTGTTTACAATTGTTTTACATATAGACACATCTTTCTTTCTCGTTTAAATACCGCATACATCTCAACTGTCTAAATCCAGCTCAATCTGGGGTATGCTCCTAGGTTGAATGAAGTCGGAGGGGACGGAGATGGGAAAAGAAAGGCTGGGAAGTACCTGGCTACTCAGATCTGGTCATTAAACATGGGTAGAGCCGTTTTAAGAAATGTGTCGATTCTGAATGGTGGTCTTTCACAAATACGACATTGAGTGTATTTTAAAGTGGTAAATATTTTTATTTTTATAAACAATAATTATTAGCCTGAAACACTCATCCAAATTGAAAAAACCTTCCGAGAAAAGATAAATGTCGCCGACAGGACTCGAACCTTTCTTTCGAACCCTTTTGATTGCCGGTCAGATGTTCTACCGTTGAGCTACGTCGGCTTATCGCAAACCCGCCAAGTTAATCAATATATACTAGTGTTTCATTTAACAATTACTGTTTTTATTATATTACAAAAATGCACAAAAATCTTGTCTTAAAAACTTTAGTATATCAATTAATAAAAAATATTTGACAAGTCTAAGCATTTTTCACCAATAAAATGTAGACATAATTTGTCTCGACGCCATCTATTGAGGGATTCAGCCGTTACAAGCCTTTCTCATACTAATAAAGTTGGTTGTTTACAGGTGAAATATAATAAAAACAGTAATTGTTGAATGAAACACTAGTATATATTGATTAACTTGGCGGGTTTGCGGTAAGCTGACGTAGCTCAACGGTAGAGCATCTGACCGGCAGTCAGAAGGGTGCAGGTTCGAGTCCTGTAGGCGACATTTATCTTTTCTCGGAAGGTTTTTTCAATTTGGATGAGTGTTTCAGGCTAATAATTATTGTTTATAAAAATAATTGTTACCCTTTGCGCTATGCACAAAAATCTTGTCTTAAAAACTTTAGTTTATCAATTAATAGTAAATATTTTTGTTCGTGAACTAGCAAATATAATATAAATTGTTTTTTAAGACGTGACATCAAGATCCCAACTACTCAGTTACAACTGTCGTCAAATCATCATACCATCATGCCATATCTGGTAAACATTATTTTTAGTATATTTTTATCTTGATGAGCTTTGCTTCTGAAATACGCAGAAATTTATATATTAAAAACAGTGGTGTAAACAAAGTACTTCTTGTTAAATATGTTAAATTTTTTTTTTTTGAAAGATGTGGTATAAATAACATAACGTTTTATCCATATCGACAGCAGTGGTGTGCAGTCCATAAATACTGAAAAGCTGTGCCTACCTAAAAACGAATCGTAAGAACATATTAAAATACGCAAATTTTCTGATCAAAACAATCAGTGGGAGATGATAATAAAATGAGTATTTTCAAATATACTATGTATAATAATTCTTACCCGAACTTAAAAAACTATACACTATACAAAACTAAACTAAAACTATACACAGCGTACCTTTGGTGATAGAGTAATGCACGCCACTGATTGAAAGTTAATGCATATTCCAAAGGCTAATAAATCATCTATGTACATTACAAGCCAAAAATACTTAGGGAGAAAAGCTCGCAGCTCAGTTCGTGAGCTTTTGCTACTTATGAAACAACCAAGCAAACAGATTTTCTGCTTCATTGCTTAGATAACGTATTAATGTTAGATGCAGAGTAATTTAGAATTGTTATCTGGAAAACAGTAATTCTCAGTTCTCCTGGGAATCAATGCTCCGTATTATCCAAGGGTTATGCCATGTTCTGTAGTAAATTGTTGATTAGAGTGGGATATTGCGAATGGTACTTATTTACTAAACTTGTCAATTAAGCTATCATTAATAATATAGTTATGTACATGTGATCAACCTCAACGATGAAAGCCACTTCTAATTCAATAAATCCATAGAAATAAGGGTTTTAACGGATCTAAGGAGTATTGTGAGTAATCTGAATCCGAACAGATGTGCCTCCGGGACATTTTGAAGAGGGCATTCTTCTATGACGTGTCGTGAAGTTTGTATAGTAGTCTCAGACAGAGGTCGTACGTGTGTCATCGATGATCGTCCTGCATAAACATCTTCCATGTGACCACTATATGTATTGATAATCACACAATTCCGAATCATCAAGGCTCTATTTGTTCATCATATCGATATACACATAGCGAATGAGACTGCTCCGGATGCGATTTAGGGAGTTACACATCTTTCGAGGGAGGGAAACACCTGACAAATTTAGGTGTTGGTCCGCCACATGATGCCTCTTATTCACGTTTCAAGGTCTACCACTGAGTTTGCCATGCTCTTTAGGAAAGAATATCATTAAATTAACAACAATTATATTATTTCTTCAAATGATGTGAAATAAATTGGTTTAGTCATATTTATTAAATTAATAAATAATGTACTTTGTAATCACCACATTATTAATATAAAGATATCTACATGTTTCGAAAGCGATACTTTCTTTAAAAAGCATTTATTTTTCTTTCATAAGAAAGCGTTGCTTCTGAAACATGTAGATATATTTATATTAATAAAGTCGCCACAAAGTCGAAAACCAATCTATTGAAGAAATAATAATAATTACTTTGTTTGAAACCGCTGTATTTAATAATGATTTAATGATAATTTATAATCATTTTTAACACTTCATTAATTTTAAAAAATTTATAATATTTTATAATAATTTTTTAAAATTAAAAGTATTTTATAATAATTTAAAAAAATTAATAGTATTAAATAATATTTTTTTAAAATTAATAGTATTTAATAATAATTTCTAAAAATTAATAGTATTTAATAATAATTTTTAAAAATTAATAGTATTTAAAAATAATTTCTAAAAATTAATAGTATTTAATAATAATGTTAAAAAATTAATAGTATTTAATAATAATTTTAAAAAATTAATAGTATTTATTAATAATTAATAATCATTTTTAATGTTTTATTATATTTAAAAAATTAATAGTATTTATTAATAATTAATAATCATTTTTAATGTTTTATTATATTTAAAAAATAATAATATTTCATTATAATTTTTAATAATCACTTATTTATTTATAATTTACGTTTTGTGTTTTTAATTTTATCTATTTTCTTATTATTTGTCTACTTTTTTTATTATTTTTATGAAGGTATATTATTTATTCTGACGAGGGGAGCTTTGCTTTTGAAACATGTAGATATTTACATACTAAATACAGTGGTTTTAAATAAAGTAATTGCTTTAATTTAATAAACATGACTCTATAAAATTATTTTGTATCTTTTGAAGAAATAAAAGAATGTCTTATTTAATTTAACCGAAGATTAACATATCTTCTCAAAAAGACAGACAGAAAAAGGCGCAATTATAAAGTTTAACAGGTGTTTCAATTATTATTGATTTTAATTTTCGCCTTCAAGTTTAATATAAAGAGAACAAGAATGCGCGTTAGTGCCTTCCTTTCATTCTAGCAGTAAATTACAATGGGTAATTACAGTTTAAAAATATATTCAATACATGTTTTATGTTTTACATGTACTGAAACCTTAAATATGCTCGATATTATCTCTATTATTTACTTAATACAACTTACTATTTTTTTTTTTTTATGTACCTATTATTATTTACTTATTACTATTTAAATAATTTTATTTACGTATTATTATTATTTACTTTTTTATTATTATGTACTTATTACTCTTTACTGATTATTATTTACTTATCATTATTTATCTTTTATTACTTATTTATTATTATTCACTTATTAATATTTACTTATTTTTATTATTATTTATAATTGTTTATTTATTACTATTTACTGATTAGTATTTACTTATTATTATTTACCTATAATTATTTACTCACTACTTCTTGTTAACTAAAATATGGTCACCCTATGATTGTGGCTAATTGGATCACAGATACTTTATCATAGTTATTTGGGTTTAAATGAAATTATTATTGTTGTAATCTGTGAATGGACGGCCCAACTTAAAGATTTACTATAGATTTTGTAGTTTTTTATAGTCGAATGATTGGTATTATTTAAAAAAAATTATTATGTATCGTTTCACAAAAATTGTGAAGCCGCTCATCTCAACACAGGACTGTCCTAGTGAGATGAGCGGCTACGGTTTTTTTTTTTTTTTAATTAAGAATAAATAAATACAATCCTTCGTAGTTTAGGATTATTTTAGGTATCTCTCACTGGTGTGTGGAATATACTGAGTCAGCGGCCAGGCCGGCTGCCGACTTTGCATTTCAAAGAGTACAAAATGACAACATATCGGTTTGGCGAAGAGTCCTTTTACTGTTTTTGTTAGTTGTTAGTGTCTGTTTGTATAGAGAATATATAAGTCAGGGGAGTGCATTAGTCACATATCTACAATAATAGCAAGATTTAGTTAAATCATTTTTTATTTAATTAATTACTCCCCATGTTCTGAAGATATCTTGGTAAATTTTTTTTTAAAATATCTACAACAATACACTGTCAAAATACCCCTGACAGATGGGGTGAGTAATTTAGATGTAAAATAATAAAATAAAAACTTTTCTTTAAACCACTTTATTTTATTCATGCATTGTCGACCGGCCTCTTAAACTTAAACATAATTTAATATGTTTTCGGTCCTGAAGAAGGTTTAGTTCAACCGAAACTACTATTTTTAAATATATGGGCTCTTTCTAATTTATTTATATTTAAATTTTAGAATTTTCTTCAATTTCAGTCGTTTGTACTGAATTTTCATTGCACTGTTTACCGTCTGTCTGCCCAAATAATTCCATTATTTCTTAATTAATGGAAACATGAAGTACTCTGTTTAAAAATTTTATATATTTATGTATATAATTTGATGTAAATAAAATTTAATAATGTTATTTTTCATTTCCGCAAGCATTTTAGTTATTAGTTATTGTTACAGCTGTTTCGACGTTCAGAGAAATTTTAAAACTCTGGTTAGGCCACATTGAGACGACTCGCTAATATGATTTTATTTACTCCCACCCAATTTTAATTTGGATGGTGTTTAAAAAGATTGATTAACGGAAAATCCGGTTTACTTTGAAAATAATTGTGATAATTAAAATTTATCTTTTCCGTGAAGTATTTACAAGTTTAACGTCTCAGTGAGGCCTAATCACAGTTTCAAAATGGTTTAGAACGCTGAAAAAGCTGTCACAATAATTAAAAACTAAAATGCTTGCGGAACTTAATAATAATGTTACTCAATTTTATTTACGTCAAATTTTGTTGAAAAAAAAATCCATGAAAGTAATTTCACAACGTAAATTTTGCTTTTACTAATAATCTTCTGTACGTTGGTTTAATTTTGGTTTCTGCTCTCTTAAAGCAATAATGAATAAGCTATGAAAAAGCGCCGCGAGCTCTTTGATTTCCAACGTTAACGGAGCGTCAGAGCAGTATTGGTTTTCCCCGCCGATGTGTGTACTCAAAGTAGGCTGATATGAAAAGCTTACACGTCAATCACATTTGCATAACATATTATCTCCTGTCAAATCGTATATAACTCGCAAGAACGGGCCCGCAAATCGTTTGCGATATTTTTGCATTAAAGCAAACTGACAACCTCCCCGGTTCCCGTACGCCTGTAAGGAGGGAACCTCCCTTTACTAGTATTTATTTATAAGGTGTACCTACACGGGACATGCTTGGCGGGGGGGAACATGTAGGGTAGGCGGGGTAAAGTGGAACAAACAAGGGGTGAGGTTATTACTTTCTGGTTTGGGCAAAGTAAAGGATGAAATTTTTAAATGAGCTGTCTTCTTTATATGTGTTAGAGGCGATTTATTTATTTATGAATGGACAAACTGTCATTCAAAAAATTACGTCTAGAGTGATAGGTACTATCAGTATCACCTTGGTGAAGGACAACCATTCAGAACCCAAATGAATCATGAAATAGAATTAGCCATTTTTTAATAATTTTTTTTTATTCATTTATTTATTATTATTTTTTTATATGAATACCGCACAAGAGTCCCAACTGCTCCCAACCGTCTGGAGCCAGTGAGACTCTGGCATTCCCAATTGGGGAATGTTGTGAGGCTGAAGGTATTGGGAGGGGAAGGGGAAGGGGAAGAGGAAGGTGGGGAAATACCTGGCTATTCAGATCTGGTCACCAAACACGGCTAAAAGCCATTTCAAGCAACGTTTCAATTCTGAATGGTGGTCTTTCACCAGGGCGATATTGACAGTATCTTTCACTCTTTAAAGTGTGCAAATATACTATACCATTCATTATTTTTAAATTAATTAATTGTGAAACAACACAAATTAATTAAATAAAATTTACTTGCGCACGCCGGGATTTGAACCGGCGATCTTCGGATTCGTAGTCGAGAGCCTTACCCCTCGACCATGGAGGCCGTCACCGTTTGGTGACTACATCTAAATGGCCAGGTACTTCCTTACCGCCCTCTCCCCATCTTAATTCCATGGCCACTCCTTTCACCCTTTTTTTCTCTTTTAATATTTCTGTCCTTCAAATTATGGAAGGCGAATTTATGTATTAATTTTAATAAGATGCTCCATCTCCACCCCTTCCTCACTCCATTTAGCCTCATAAAGTACCCACATCGAGGATTCCAGTCTCACTGGCTTCAAATAGTTAAGACTCTTGCGGTATACTTATAAAACAAAACATATTCATTATATCATGTCAACTGTCTCAACGAACAATGTCAGATGTGAAGACTGATAACTTTGCATAAAAACAATGTTGTAAACAAAGAACCTCTTATTAATTATATTAATAATGATGCTACAAAATAATTACACGTCTATCGAAGAAGATATTTGATTACTCAGTTTATAAGAATTTCCACAAAAACTTCAAAAGTATTCATTCATCTCATTTAACGGCTGCAAATTAGCAAAAACAGTATTTAATAACTGAAAACAATTCGCAAGGAAAATACGAAATAGAAAAAGAGAGATAAAATAAAAGGTACGGTTGCGACTGGGTTATAGGTTCAACAAGGTCTAGGTGGCTCAAATGGTAGAGACGCCAGCGTCGGATAGACTACAGATTCTGAATTCGAATTTCAGTCGAGACCGTAAGTATATATTTTTAACTGGTTTTTCTTGTTTGACTATTTTTGAGAATTATTGATGCTATGTTCAATAGTTAATAATACTATGAAGTGTTAAACATCAATTAGTTAATCCTAATTTTAAATTAGTATTTCATCAATGGAAAGAACTAGTTAGAATGTGAATACTAATCCGTCTTATTTAAATGCTGCTCATTATTCGAAGCAGCTATTCTTCAAGTGAAAACAGAATTATGCTAGCGACTAAACGAGGAAAAGGGAAGTATAACTTGTCACATTTGCGGCAGCCATCTTTTGGGCGAGATCTGCCTCACTTACATTCGTTCCACGTCTTCCACGCAAGTCCGTGGGAGTAAAGAACATAATGGGGAGAAATGGGGCATGTTGTGGCACTCACGTGATGTAGGTCCCACAGACCCCTAACATGATTTCAATGGGAAAAGTAAAAAGGAAAGGAAAGTACGTACTACGAACAAGAGCGACATTTGATGTCTGTGGAGCAATTCCGTTGAGATATTTACGCAACTATTGGTTTGAAATTCGAACGTTCAGCGAAATGCCAAAATAAAATTATGTTTCCTTCACATAATACCGTCTTATAAAACGGTTTAAAAATATTTTAAGATAATTTCATTTTACGGTACTACCCACTGAAGAGATAAACCGATCGAAGTGTATTGTGGGCATGTCCGTGTGGCTCAAATAAGCCCAATTTGGCCATACTGAGAGCATATTTAACTCTGAAACGTGCTGAAGATATATTGTATATTATATTAAATTAAGTATTTGTGAAACAAAACCAATTAATAAAATAAAATTTACATGCGTTGGGTTTTGAAACAGCGACCTCTTGGTTCATAGTGCAGAACTTTACTCCTCGACCACGGAAGCTGTCACTAGAATATTGTAATATTTTGGCCTTACAGGGCTTAAAGCTGGTTCAACTACACCTAGGCTGAACCGTTGCGTGGAAATCTAATAAATAAGACGGTACAGGAATAGAGAACTGTGAACAAAAAACTTTTTTTATCGATATTATGGTTGTTCATAGACATTTCCAAATATATTGAATTGTAAAAATGAAAAGATATCAACAAATAAAACGCTTCTAATATCATTCGATAGCGATCGCAATGCTATTTGGAAGCATTATGGGAAAGTTAACCCTGTAATGACATAAACCGGTTCTAAACATATGCGACTCTTTACGCTTTAAATAGTACTCGTTTTCGTGAAGCAAAAAACGAAACCTCAAACAATTGGAAACTGACGAAAGCCGCTTAACGCTTTCAGAACCAGAGTACTTCGTCAGGTACATGAAGAAACCAAAATCTCTTGGTTTTGTGAAACAAATATTTCCATATTTTCCACGTGGCTTGTGAAGGTAATTTCATTTGACGTGTTTTTTTCTGCTAGGTTGCAATCCTTATTCCAGCGACAAATACCGAAAATAAAGTGGCAGATTCCGTTTCGACGATTTTGATTAGTCTGGGATCTTTTGTTATAACCGAATTGTTTTTTTAATTTTTTATTATTATTTTTATATCTATTTACGTTACACTGTAAGCGATTTTTTTTAATAAGACATTTTTTTACGATTTAGGTTTTTTCCTTGCTAATAAAAAGTAACCTATTGAGGTTAAAAAAAGAATTAAACTCATATTAGAAAAGAAACCATTTTTTAGGCAAAACACGTATTACCTATGTGTTATCAAGCATAAAATATGCTTTAACATAGATGGAGTATTGAAAGTGTTAAAAATAAAAATAAAAATCTGGCATTTATGTTGCTTATTTGGGCGGAAAAAAGGCGAAGAAATTGAATCTTCAATATTCTCAATATCGAAATGATTCAAAACCGTTACTTTATTTGACATTCAATAATCAGGAAGAAAAAAGTTATTTTATAAATAGTACAATTTTTTTAATTTTATTTTACGAATGTACGGGAATTCATTGCATTAATAAATAACACCAATGGTCGTCAATAAATCAACGGCAATAACTTCATGTATAAAAACCGAACCTTTCCGACGATGAGCAATGACATAAGGTAGCAGCGCACTTCACACTTCATAAATGCCAAATATAATCCCGGGGTATTTAGAGAGAGGGGTGGAACAGCCCCCCACAACCCCTTTCAACTGGGTCAATTTGGACACCCCGCCCTGTTATGATATGTGGTGAGGGAAATTGAAAAAAATCTTTGAATTTTTTATTGAAATACTGTTTTTTTTTCTATTTCGGTACACTTTTTAACTAAATCACCAACCATCACGCCATTTCCCCGCAGGGGTATGCAGAGAGAACAGAACACCAAAAAAACTTGATCTTGACATACGCTTCTTGCTTCATTCACATTCATACATTCTCTTTTGTTATTCTGACTTCTGACATGGCACGACTCAAGTATTTGATTCACTTGATCGTGCCAATTCTTCGGTCGTCCCTGACATCTTCCATTCAGATTCGCGTCATATATTTTCCTTACACTCCTTTCTTCGTTCAATCTACATGCCCAAACCATCTTTCTTAATCTTACTAATTACGCCTACATCAGCCTTGTATTCTTTGCGAATCTCAACACTTTTCACACGATCATAGATAGTTTTACCACGCATTCGCCAAACACATCTCATTTCTACATAACATTCTACTTTCATCCTTCCTCTGCCAGTTCCATGCCTTACTGCCATACATTGAAGTTGGTATGAGCACTCCATTGTGGACTACTAGCTTCGCTTCTTTAAGACAATTTTTTTGTTAGCGCCAACCGCGTTCAGTCCTCCCTTGATTGAGTTTCCTGCATTCACCCTTATTTCAATATCCTCGTCAGTATTTCTACCTTTTGTTAAAATTCTGCCCAAATATACAAACTCATCGACCTGCATCAAGTATTCACCATTCACCACTTTTTTAAGACCTGATTAATATTGTTAACTTGTAGGAATCTTCTTTGTTTATTTCTTTGAAAGATTACTGAATAAAATTAATTATGTAATGTACATGTTATGTAAAAAGGTAATTCGACGTTTAATCAGACAGAAATCTAGATTCGATGCAACTCTATGACAATCGAACTTCCCCAATAACATGAGTGTGTTAGATCACTCAACGTTTGGAGGCTTCTAGGGGGTTCTTGGATCGATCCTGTCTGCTCATCACCACTGAATTTAGTTGACGGCGGTATCCTCCTTTTGCGAATAATTATATTATTTAACTCGATAATGGGCTCTGCGGGCGGCGGTAGGCAGAGGGTGAAGCATTGGCGGGTAGCGGGGGGCGGTATGATACTAGATTGTTGTTTACTTAGCGATAATAATGGAACTGGACAAAATTGTCTGAATGCGGCAATTATACATGTATGTAATATTAGAAGATTTTTTATTTGATACAATTAGTGCCATCTCTTATGTCTCCAAACCAAACATGGAGATCCCCATACTCAAATATCAGCATCAAGTACAAATTTGCACTAACACTACTGCCTATGTGATTATAAGATAATTTACTTTTTAATATTTTATTTGATTTATTTTATTTTATTTAAGTTTTTAATCCAGCAGGACTGGGTGGGTAGTGCAAACCCAGTCTGCCATATCACATGAAACTAATACTAGCTGAACTACACAGCGTTGCCTGGGGTCATGTACGATTTTGAGTAAAATTTTGATGATGTATTAACCCTACCCATAACCATACCCCGACCCCTACCCCTTCCTCTACTCCTACCTCTACCCCTACCGCTATCCCTACCACTACCCCTACCTCTACTCCTACACCTGCCCTACCCCCACCCCTACCCTTATTCCTATCCCTATCCAGTAATTTTCCTCTCATTCTGAACGCCAAGTGAGCAAAATTTCATTAATAAATATCAACATCATGCTTTAAGGAAAGAAGGATGGGGTTGGTTTTCTAAATCTCATGTAAAGAGTGACATACCTCTTGTTTTGAAGGTCAATTGTGTAAAATCTCATCAAGCAAAGAATAAAACTTTAAATTTGTATACAAAACAAATACACACCGTCCGCCCGGGACATTCTTCTTTACATAATAGAAGAAGATGAATACCGTATAAGAGTTTCAATTGCCCGAAGTAAATGGGACTATGGCATCTCCAAATAGGATATATTATGACAAGATTCAAATACCTACCTAGGTACTTTTATTGTAAGTTTTTTCTTCACCAAATCTTCTCATCCTTACTTCCTTAAACCTCATGACATACCCTAATTAAGGGGTAATTGGATAGTTCAACACACATATGAATCAGCGTATTTTAAGTTATTAAAGGTAGGAAAACAAACAAAAAACTATCCCGAAAACCTAACCAAACCTAACCAAATTAGCCTTTTTTAATTAGGTGAGGTTAGATTATGATTTTAGGCTAGTTTTTTGTATTTGTTTTTCTACTTTTAATGACTTAACGTATTTGTTTAAAAGTGTGCCGATTTATAAGTGTGTTGAATTATCATCGAACCCAATTATAGATACAAAAGACCTAGTGACTCTGGGCAGTTGGTACTCAAATAAAAAAAAGGAAAAAAAGCCTGAATCGTTCAATAAACGATTAAATCTGAGCAGACCAACGTATCAGGCATGTTTTTAAAATATAATATTTTTGCCAGTGCCAAAAGGGAGTCGGCTTATAAAATCCACCCTTTCTCCCTGGGGGAGGGAAGTTGTCTTAAAAGGCTTCTGAATTTTTCATGTAGAGGCGCCACCGAGCACCCTACCGTACAACAAAATTTTGTACATTCATAGTTCCTCGTGTGTACCTCGGAGTCACGGAAGAGATAATCACTAGAAGTGTGACTATCTCTTCCATGACTCTAAATAATATTATATAAATATCACACCAGAAGTGTGATTATCTCTTCCATGACTACCAGATATCTATATTCATATCACACTAGAAGTGTGATTATCTCTTTCGTGACTGCTACATATATCACACTAGAAGTGTCATTATATCTTCCGTGACTACTACATCATCATAATATATATGTGAAATACACTATGATGATTTGAAAGAAAATTGATATCATCAATTCCTAGCTCAAAGAAAAGCGAACGAAATTTTTTTATGTTCGATTAAGAATTTCGATACCTGAATACATTTGATCAATTTCAGCAGAAATAAAATGAAAAATTAGTTTTTTTGTGACTGCCGCACCGGGGAACCAACTTTAGTACTCCCAACTGTCCGTGGGAAGCCAGTGGGACTATGGCATCATCAATTGTCACAATTGAATTGTAGTATGTTGTGCGGCACAAGAGAAAGAGAAGGGAAGCAGATTAGGACAAGGAAGTTTGTGAAGTATCTACTTGACTATTCAAATCTGGTCACTAAAAACGACTAAAGCCATTTCAAGCAACGCTTCAAATCTGAATAATGATCTTAATGATCGATTCTATTTAATTATTGTTTTGGAACATTTACAGGTTATTAAGATTATTGTACTAATAAAATGAACAATGGGAAGTGCTAAAGAATCCAGATAAAAATGTTCACGGAGTGCATTGTTTTTTGTTTAATTACCACTTGGTAGAAATGCTAAAGAAATATAACACAAAGCAAAATACAACATTTAGAACGAGAAAAAATCAGAAAAAATAATTGCTGTAAATATACTGCATATTATTTTGTATAATCAACTGTGAAATATTAATTCTTTTAAATTTATGTTATGACATTAAGTACTATACATTTGTTATATTCCTGATATTATAATGTATATACAGGTATAACTTTTACTCATTACACTTTAACCACGTACTTATATTGTACCTACTTACTTTTTTTATACTCCAATTGTTATTTTATATACTATATTATTATACTCCTTTATACAAATAACTCTAAGGTAAACGTATCTCTATGTAAAAGCCTTTGCTTTATAAAAAAGTATTAAGTTTTGTATGAAACAGCCCGCGCAGCCGTTCCTCTTAATCGCTCTACCACGGAAGTTGTCGAAAATGTTAAAGGAATTTCAGCAGATGTAATGAAAAACTGAGCTTACTTCGGGTAAGGACGTGCCCACAACACACTTCTATAGGTTTATCTCTTCATTGCTCGAAGTCTTTATGTATCGCGATTCACCTGCCCCGAGGCATTCTGATGGGATTTATTCATTGTTTTATATCCGCCCCTCCGACACTACACTTCATTAGATGAATTCTTTATTCGGGGGCGTTATATCTGCGAGGATTCCGGGAGGCGAACAAACTATGCTTCGAGGAAAAATATGATAAAGAAGTCTGTTTTAGGTTGGGGAATGTTTTGGTATGGCAATTAAAGGCGTATAAAGGAAACGCCATAAATGTGTCAATCAATACAAAGTAGAAAGTCCGGTCCTGTGACAAAAGGATTATTATTTTTAATGGGAAAAAGTGTATTTGACAGCCATGACAGTAAGCGATTGAGTAAAAGGGACAAAAATGTTATAATTGTTTGAATTAAATTTATTTCTAATTTTGAAACTGTCAATTCATCATGGAATTCCAATTTAATATAACCCTTTTCTTCATATGAACATTGTCCAATGCTAAACGTGGTTACCCTTAGTTCATATAACTATAGAACATTAACTACTATATAACTCATTTAGCATACAAGATGAAGATCATTGGAAAAACAAACGGAAATATCCAACTGCTTAAAATGAAGATATGGTAGTTGGCACAATAGACATTATATATTGTTTTTAAACCCGTAGATTCAGTTAAATATATAATTGTAAACCCGTTCCGTCATCGATAAAATAAATTTCTCAGTCATAAATGTGCAATATTAGAAAGAGCAAATAGGAATAGATTTAATCATTGAAGAAGAAAATATTAACATAACCTAAATGAAACATAAAACCCAAAAAACAACAGAACAAAAAAAAAATATCAGTCGCATTTGGGACTCAAACCCAAGACCTGTGTCTTTCCGGGACAACCGCTTTACCAACTTAGCTAATGAGACCAGTTCAATTTATGTCATCTTCATCGATATCATTACCTTATCATTGTAACAATATAGGATCAAACGCTGAACTCAATTCCATAATGAATCGTCTGCATGTACTTGGTAATAAATATGTTTTAGACGATGCTATAAATATTGAAAGGATATCAACGTACAAATATTAGTGTATTAAAGCTGTTTGTCAGCGCTTCGATCATAATTAAACTTACTATTGATTGTATTCACTCCTCAACACACAGTTTGTGCCATTGCACATTGTTATTATTTCTATGTTCATAATTGTATTGCACTGTTTTAACTTGTTTTATGTAAAATCCCTAAGGGCGTACATAAATAAATAAATAAATCATATTTCAAATTCACGACTTAGTCAATATCATCCTCTATTTTTTAATCCCATATTATTGGCAGCTATCTTTATGGTGATATGTATACTTACATATCCAGATGCGACTGATATATTTTAATGAGGTTTTTAAAACACCAATAAAATAATTAAAAATTAAAAAAGGGATAGATTTAATTAAATTGTTCCTGTCTAAAAATGCCCTCCGTTAGGTGAAACTTGCATGGTCTGAAATATACAAGTCAAAGAAATTAACAAAGGTTTTTTAGTTAAAAAAAATTATATTTTGGCATATCTTTCGACTACCCATGCAATGTGTCTATTTTATTGTACTATTGAAAATTCTAGAAAGCGTAGTTAAGTACTTATCAAAACACCTGATTTTAGACTAATGACATTGTAGTTGCGTGAGTCCGATGTATAATCCCCGTAAATAATATCTGTAAACCTCGTATCTAATTGTGGAACCGATATTAAGTTATCACCTGCGATAATCCCTTTGAAAAGTCCCACGTGAAATAATTAATTACAAGCATAAGTGAACGAGTGCTGGATATCCGACATTTATGCTGCGGGCCGCACTAATATTGGTTTTACGACCAGCGATAATTCACTGTTATGCTCAATATGGTCGGTATTTGAATCCGGAATATTTGGAAAATTAATTGTGAAAATTTACCCATTTTACCAGAGAAGTACTGACAATTTTTATGGTATTAAGTGTCACTTAATTATTCGGAAATACATTTGTTTGTGGTGCTTACATTTTAGTGAGAAATATACTTTGTGGTTGGAAAAACACTTTGTTTTGAACCACTAATTTATTTGAAATGCATCACTAACTGATTTAGCTTATCCCAACCTTCGTCGGGGTATAATTTATAACTATACAAAAATACGAGTGAGCATATGTAGGTGAAATATACAAAATACAATAAGAGGGAAACAAAATATAAAATGAAACATTAGAACAGTGAGACAGCGATATGCGTACATGTAATATAATGGGACAATACATAAAAAAGAAAGAGACAGAACGTCAAAGAAGGGATTAACGGCAGATCTAGTTGAACATCCTAAATTGTCTATGAAAGTGCCCGCCCACTTTTATTGACAATAAAATGGCATAAAATGCGGCGAACGTACATTTCGATTAGTGCATTTAACATTTGACGTTTCTCTTCCGTGAAAAACAAGACAAAACAAAGCTTATAATAAGTAAAATAAGTTAGGTTTTCTTCAGTTTTATTTCAAACATACAAAAAACATGTTTTTAACATTCGAAATCAGAAATAAATCTTTATCATTCAATATTTGAATCGCGTAAAATAGATCGCGACTGAATAATGACATTTTGGTGACTTTTTTTCACCTTGTTGACATATTTTATGACTAGTAATCTGTTGAGCGGAACTTAATAGAGAAAATCGATAGCCTAAATTGATCGTAAATTTGATCGAGAACTGTTGGGAAGAGCGTATTTGTGCTTTTAAACAGCGTAGAGGGAAAATTTTGACTCAACAGTTGCTCAGTAAGGTTGGGAAGAACGGCCGTTAGAACTTAAACGAATAAGTTGACAATATTTGAAACCTACAAACTACAATTATTTTTAGGGTCGTGCATGATTATGCTATTGTAAGATAGTTAGTTTGAGCAGTTAGCTGGTAAATTATGGTGTTCTATTTAAGGAAATACAAAAAATAGTGATAAAAATATACAAATGTGTTAAAATTATCTTGTTTACAAAGCGTTATCTACTGAAATGACATGTTCAGATAATTAATTACGGTTCGTCAAGTGCCATCCCCAGTTGTGAATCTCATCTCTGGGAATCCCCATCTTATCGCGAGACGAAGCTAATGGATATAACTGATCAGCGATTACATTATTAATTAGGAGGTTTATTAACATGGCTTAATCCATGGCTGTCTTCCTCCCAAATAGATTTATCTTCATGGAGATGATCAGCTGGTGTTAAATTGAGCTAATAATCGTGAAAAATTAGGTTCACAAATATTTTTGGCAGGTTTTAACATCAATTTAAAAATGGTTGACATGTAACATTTTAAATCATCGAACAAAAGTTTTTTCACGAGAAGGTTTTTAGTTGGCTTTAGTATTTAATAAAATTTTATAGTTTTTTATTATTATTTTTTCAAAGTTTGCGATTAAACATATACACTCGTGTTATCCTGCCAAATGACGAAACAATTTTATTGTTAAAAAAAAACATGTAAACCTACGTTTTTTAGATACAGTTTGGTAGCAATAGAGCAATGCAAGCCACTGCTCTTTACTAACTATGTACTCTAAAATTTTCTGCTTTCAAGATTCATTCCATGTCGTGCACATTTCATTGAATAAATATTTCATAACACATTTCTTTACAGCCTCACGTACAGTTACAGTTACGTAATATCAAATACCGTAGAAATATGACAATAGCGCAGCTCTTGGAATTTATCATACATTGGGATGGCAACATGCTACACCAGCACCCCTAGCGGCGCTAGTTGGCGGAATTAGGTTTTTCCATACCCTTTAATCGATTTTCTGTGAAATGTATACTTGATAAATTACAGAAATCGAAAATTCAAAAAATGTGTATTAGCTATTTTGACGTCCATGATATATGGTTATTGGTCAAAATACTGCTACGCTACACTAGCGCCTTGCACTTACAGCGATTCTGGATTGTATTTCTACTATAATAAATATTTTATTCTCTTCCAAAACACTTTAGACAGTGCGCGAACAGCGACGCTTTAACTGTAATACAATCCCCTTTCCTCTCCTTCGAGGGAATGGAAACTAACCCCTGTCCCTCCAGTTCTCACATATCATATCATACCACTTTTACCTGGAACGAACACCGGCAGGACTCTTGTGCACTTTCCAATTGCCGACTACTGTTCTCTCCGTCTCCTCAACCTAGCGGCACGCTCCCGGCTAACGGGATTCCCTCTAAGTTCTTCAGGTATTTTTAACCCAACCCCCAGATACTCTTCTTAAGGTATACGCGACTGGTACAATGCTTTACTAGGAAGAGTGTTCTAAGTAAGAAACCGCTTTGCACTGCTCTGGAGGGACTGCCCTAGTTTCGTCCCTACGGTCTGTTATGAATAAAATTTGTTTTGTGTTTTTTCTTTGTTTATTCTTAGTTTTGTTAGGGCACTCCTTCATTTCATTTGGGATTACTACGGATATCGACAGGAGGAGCCGTTCAAGGCTATATTTTGTTGACGTAAGTATCCGTACTAAACAATTTGATATGCTTTTTTTGGCTAACCTCCTTCTATGCGAAAACCGTGCTGGGACACTTGAGGTTTAGTCTTAAAAATTATAGCTTCGTTTAATTAAAAAAAAATCACAGTCCTCGACGTGCATCCTGAAGGAGTAACCATAAGTTACTTATACCGGGGTGGGAAAGTGGTGAGTAACCTCAACTGTTGATACAATCATAATATCCTTTTCTAAAAATCAATATACATGTGTAAAAAAGGAGTAAAATCATATGTAGGTAAAACAATTTATTTTTTATTGAGTTTTCGTTTTCCATTATTTATTAGGAACTAGCTGATGTGTACCTGACCTTGCTCAGATTTTAAATTTTTTTTTTAATAATGTTATAAATTTGTGAATTCTTGCTTGTTGTTTGGATGCCATAATTGATTTGATAGCGAAAATAGTGCCTTTTGACGACTATTACTATCTCAAAACAAAGAAACATTCATTTAAGAATTATATTTCAATCCAAACATTCATTTTCATGTATAAAGATAAATAATAAGGTACTTAAGTTGGCACCTGTTTTCCATTTTGAAAATTTTCTACCCGAACAAACCTTCTTCTTTTGAATATGTAATCTGAGGCTAACCAGAGTGGTATATCTATGAGCTATCCTCAATTTTTTTCATATTAATTTTAAAACGCTATAGAAACAGTTTTACGTATTGAATTTCATTAAAACTACTCTATAAACCTTTCCGGTACTAATAAGAACAAACTGTGCTATTTTCAACAAAACCGGTCAAGTAATTTTACAGAAAATTGAGGACAGACGGACAAAAATTCATTTTCATATGTACGGGGTGTGTTCAAAAGAAAAGGTGAATTTCGATTTTTTTCGAAAAGTATTTATTTATTCATCAATATCCATTTTCTCCCCTTCAAAGTAATCCCCTTCAGATATAATGCACTTATGCCAGCGCTTCTTCCAATCCTCGAAGCACTTCTGGAATTCGCTTTTCGGTATGGCCATCAGCTCGTTCTTCGAATTTGACTTTATCTCATTAATTGTGGCAAAACGCTTTCCTTTCATTGATCTCTTCAGTTTCAGGAATAGGAAAAACTCGCAGGGAGACAAATCTGGTGAATACGGTGGTTGAAGCATGATTACGGTATTGTTTTTGGCCAAATAATCACGAACAAGCATTGATGTGTGAGCTGGTGCATTATCGTGATGCAATGATTTGTTTTTCTACAATTCCGATCGTTTGAGCGGTATTGCTTCACGAAAACGTTACATAAAACGTTCCTTGTAGTATTCCTTATTAACCGTACGACCTGTTGGCTAGAACTCATGATGCACCACGCCAATGTAATCGAAGAAAACAGTGAGAAAAACCTTCACATTTGATCGCACTCGGCGTGCTTTTTTCGGTCTTGGCTCTTCTGGCCGCTTCCATTGGGATGATTGGGCCTTGGTTTCGACGTCATAACTATATACCCACGTTTCATCACCAGTTATGACCCTTTTGAGCATATCTGGATCGTCGTTGACGTCATTCAACAACTCCTGAGCGATACTAATGCGACGTTGCTTTTGCTCAAAATTTAGCAATTTCGGAACAAACTTCGCTGCCACACGTTTCATGCCCAAAACATCCGAGAAAATTACATGGCATGAGCCGATTGATATGCCAACATCCTCTGCAACTTCTTTAATAGTAATTCGATGATTTTCCTAAACCATTTTCTTCACTGTTTAGATGTTTTCTTCGTTTGTTGACGTGGTTGCAACTCCAGGACGCTCATCGTCATTAACATCTTCTCGGCCTTCTGTAAAGCGCTTGTACCACTTATAAACACTTTTTTGAGACAAAGTAGACTCGCCGAATGCCACAGTCAACATTTTAAGTGCGTTGGAGCACTTTATTCCATTTTTAACGCAAAATTTAATATTCTTTGATCCATTTTTTTCAAAATTAAAAAATCGAAGAACACACAAAAACGTGACTAACCATTCCAGTTGTCAAAAACAAACCACTAATCCAAAATGGCTGATAATGCTAATATATGATAAACATATGTGTACCAACATAACAAAAAAAAAATCAATAATCGAATGTACACGGCCCGCGAAAATTCAATATTCACCTTTTATTTTGAACACACCTCGTATACTCGTATAAGAGATATATTTCATTGAAAGTCTATAAAAATGCACGGGAAAACCCAATTTGTGCAAATCGGGCCGCTAGAGAACGCTAGCGTAGTATGTTGCCATCAAATGTCAGGACCTGGAGATATTATCATTTCAGAGTATTTAGTAGTACATACAATACACAAGGCGGCGGAGGAGGGTATCTCCAAACCTAAAATATCAGAAATCACCAACCCTTGAAATTAGATACATAATAATATACTGTATTACATGAAAGCTCGCAACCACCCATTCACTTATAATGTAACCAGTATCTCAAGTTATTATGAACTACGGAGGTGTGTTAACGTGCCATTACAATGGCTTAAATGTTTCATTCCATTTGCTTACATCATAATCATTTAAGAATTGTTTACAAATTCAGTACGTAATCAAAATTATGCAAAACTTATGAGTTTAAATGTTTTTTTTGTGAATATCGCATAAGAGTCCCAATAGTCCCCACAGTGTTACTGTGGCATTCCAAATTGGGATATTTTGCGAGTCTGAAGAGAACAGGAAGATGGGGAAGAACCTGGCTATTCAGATTTAATCACTAGACCCATTTCAAGCAACGTATCGATTCTGAATGGTGGTCTATCACCGTGGCAATACTGATACAAAACTTTTTTTTAAACATTATGAAATTTTTGATTTTAAAGCATTTTTAATCTGGTGGCTGTAAAATGATTTGACATTTCTCTATTTTATTATCTCTGTAAATATACTAAGCACGGAGTTCACATTTTTGGGTATTCTTCTGCAATACATTTATCTACTGGATAATATAATTAAAAAATAAAAGTATTTTTCGAACGCAATAGAAAGAAACGTTTTGTCGATAAAACGGGAAAAAATTAATTAACATATTATACGTTTGTTTTATTATACATTATATGTCTGAGTGCATTGTTAGCATACAAAATGGTGTGGTAGTGAGCGAGAAGGGAACTGGTTTTCGCTCGCCGTGCCACGATACGCGGTCGCGGCACATGTTTTTTCCTTATTTTCAGCATTTATGGACAATCTTTTACATATATATGCACATAATATGTAGGTACTGGTAATAAAAAGATTCATATATGTAATAAATGAACTATTCATTTTATTGCAACTATTATAAAATTTTAAATACGTACCCTGTATACTGAGTGTACAGCACCGGAGCTTGGGATTTTTCTAACACCGTAAGGGATGTATAAATTGGAATAATATACACACATTTTTAAGGAGGAAGATTTAGTATACTCGTACATAGTAAATAAAATTTGTATAGACTTATTATCTACCACGGTCCCGAGTTATCCCATATTATTAAAAAATGAAAATTGATTTAAATGAAATTAAATAATGTTCTGTAAGTATTCTAGTTTTTAATAATTGTTACAGCTGTTTCAGCGTTCAAAGCCATTTTCAAACTGTGGTTATGCCACACTACGATGACTTGCTTATGTCATTTTATTTATTCTCAACCAATTTTATTTTGGACGGCGTTTAAAATGATTTATCACCAGCAATACCAATTTACTTTGAAAATAATTGTAATAATTAATTACAAATTATGTACTCTGCGAGGTAATTACAGTTGAAATCTGTTTTCCCCACATATATTTTTTTCTCAATCTTTTTTAATGACGCACACAATTATCACAATTATTTTCAAAGTAAATTAATTAAACACAATAACGATTAATATACCATACTTGTTTAAATAATGTGAAATATCAAAAAAAATGGTAGAATTTTCATTTTGCATGTAGAGTCTCGAACTCGCGACTTTGCAAGACAGAGACAAGAATCTTAACCGCTCCGTGCCCGGTCTAGAAACATCCAGTGTACACGGTGTTTTGAACTATTTTATTAAAGTACCTACTCGTAAGTAGGAAAGTACTTTGCATGCATTAATATAAAGCGATGACATTTCTGCTGAATCTCTAATTTAATTATTTCACTGCATCTTGCAAATTGCTTCGCGAATGAATATTTAATTTGATAACTTACTTAACAAACCCAATTTTGTCTTTGCCAAGAATAATCGTGTACGACTACATTGTCTCATAATAAAACGGTATAATATCTAACGTTAACTAAACTATACTGATTAAATTATCAGATAGTAGAAAGTTAACTGACTTATTATTTTTATTAAAAATCTTAAAATCTCTAATTGACTGCCCTGCATTGTTGGAACTCATTTGCATTAATATACCTGGCAGGCGAACTCGAACCAAAAATACCTTTGACTGTAACAATAACTACAATTACTAACTACTGTATTTTTTCATTAATTCCTAAAATTCATCGCCTTGCTAATAAACACTGCGAGCTGGTCGATATATTTTGTATTGATAAGCTTAAGAGTTTTTTTAAATCTAAAAACTTCAATTCTGTCTTATGATAATTAATTTTATGTATTTTATTTTATGTAATATTTTATACGTTTGTTATACTATCCTTATCGGTTTTATATATTTTTTTACTGGTTTGTTTAACACTATATATATTATACGTATAAATTGCATTTAAATGTTTTTTTTTCTTTCTATTTACTTACATTGTTTTTTTTTTAACATTATAATTTAACTTTTGCTGTTATAAATAATGTAGTCATTTCATTCTTTTTTTATTTATTTTTTATTATTTATATATTTAAAAAATATATATATATCAATGCAAAAAGTCCCGATAAACTATTTTTTTGTACCACGAAACCGAAAAAACAACAGAATATAAAAGATTTCAGTCGCATCTGGGACTCGAACCCAGGCCCTCTACCTATCCGGGGTAACCGCTTAACCAACTAAGCTAATGAGACCTGTTCAATTTACACCATTTACACCGATATCATACTTCAAGTTCAAGACTTGTTAATATTATCCTCCATTTTTATAAATCCCATATTATTGGCTGCTATCCTAATGATGATTTCAAAGTATCATCCCGAACTCAATTGCAATCGGAATAGAGTCTCGGATATACCTACCCGATTTTATTTATATGAGACATCTATTGACTTATTTTACATGTCTGGAAAGAAATATTTTTTTTTTTTTGTAACTTATTTCAGTTTGTATACCTCATTGCAATATTTAATCATCGAAGAAGATAATATTAACACATCTCAAAATGAACCACGAAACCGAAAAAACAACAGAAATTAAAAAGATTTCAGTCGCATCTGAGACTCGAGCCCAGGAGCTCTACCTATCCAGGGTAACCGCTTAACCAACTAAGCTAATGAGACCTGTTCAATTTACACCATTTACACCGATATCATACTACAAGTTCAAGACTTGTTAATATTATCTTGTTCTATTATTATGTTGTTAAAATTTCTTGTTCTCTTATCTATTATCTTGTTCTATTATTATGTTGTTAAAATTTCTTGTTCTCTTATCTATTATCTTGTTCTATTATTATGTTGTTAAAATTTAAAAAAAAAATTTTAACTTTGAATTGAAATGGAGTTCTACAAATTAAACTTGAACACAATCAAACAAAACAAAAAAAATTGCGGGAAATAAAATCTAGGTATTGTTATGTATATAAAGTTGTTCGTAGTATGTCGCCGGGAAATTTGCGTGCAAACAAGTCGGAAAGTCATTAATAAGAGTTATCCAGATTGGCAATGATCTAGCTCTGAGTGACTATGTATAGCTTGAGATGGCTCGTCCTTCCTTCGTTTATGATTTAATTTAGCAACAGACCTCCGTTCGCGCCACCGGTTTAAGATGACTCCTCTACTGCTGCCTTAAATTTTCCTAACTAATGTGATCGGAAAACCCTTTGTAGTTTTCCTTTCAATTTGAGGTTTTTCTCCTCCTTGGCCAGCGTGTAACGTCTAGCCCTATGCTAACATTCGAGTGTTTCCGATTTTCTTAATTTTCACGGTATTTTTGCACTCCAATGTGGTCAATTTTGCCAAGCTTTTCGCGAGTCTACGTTGTGTTGTTTTTTGTTTCAGACTATTGGAAAAACAAGGCCTTATTTGTGGTAACCCCTATTCTTTGTAGCGTAGGCAGACTCTCGCATACCATTGACAGAATTCATATTCCTAACATTTCTCCTATCTTAGACTTTAGTGTTCTGAACTCTCTATTATTATCCTACTATGCAATCTACGTTAATTTCCTATAGGAAGACTAGCATTTTCCTAACTTTACCCCTAAATTTTCTACTTTTCTTCTATCGTGAGTTTTAATGGGAAAACTTAGCTTATGGGCTATACTAATTGCACTATTCCTGATCTATATAATACGACGTAGTTTCAATTTTAAATTTGGTATACATAAATGTAATGATCACAGTATTATCGTCTTTCCTCATCGTACTAAGTGTTATTCTACATGGGTTAGTTTCAATGAATTTCATGGTTAAAAGGTACAGTTTTACTTGTTTTGGCGCCATCTCCATCCTCTCCTAAATTTGGGAAAATTACATGATTAGGTTTTAGTTTTCACAGCTTTTGTTATGACGAGAGATCGAATACAGTTTGTTTTGCTGCAATTCGGCTCCAGACCTACCCCTAAAGTACTCAGATGACCACGTTTCCGGTCAGTAACTCTCTCTTCACAGACGCACAGCCTGACCAAATCGGTATACGTAACCTCTTCTTTTAGTTCGTGCGCTATTGGTCATCCCCTGTACCGCGACGGAAAGAGCACCTTCCTTATCCATGGGTCCGAGACCCTCCGAATTCCCGTCCTCCAGACAGTTACATTTAAAGGAGATCAAACCGGTTCCGTCCCCTCGTCAAACAACATTATATACTTGCGAATTTTTGCAAAGTCCGGGTTGAAAGGCCGTCCCCCGCATCAAGAGTTCAGAGATAACCACGCTTAAATCAGCAATTATCTCTGCCCAATCGATAGGTACAAATTATAAATATATGTAAACAATACGAGGTTTTATAATCCACAATACTCCAGTTTTCCCAGAAAATTGTGGATCTGACATCTCCAACACAGGTCGTGAATCTGTGCCAGATATTCAGACATATTACATATCAAAATACATGAAAGTGATAATACAATATATATAATAGATTACTTTTGGTTTGGTTGACAGGTTGATTTAATGAGACCCTGCTATCTCATGTAGTTTGAATTTAACTGTAGATTGATTTTTGTTTGGAGAAAAGGTAGGACTCCAAAAAGCCCAAAATTCGCAAGGCCTGAACCTTGAAAACCTAAGTCGAAGATAAAATTAATTTCATAACATAACTTGGGAACGTATTGTCGACGAATGATTATGCTTATTTTAATATTTTTAATAATGTGGGTTTTTGTTTGTTCTGTTGAATTCATCAATATGTTCGAACGGATGTGGGGCGCCTTTGAATTGAATCTTTCCATGAAAATGGCGCTATAAAATTATGTATGTACGTAAACTACAAATACGTGATTTCTAAAAGATGATAATTCATCGCAAAAGATGATAGTTATTTTTCAATTAAATGTCGACGTTTGTTAAGGTACTTATTCTTCGTAAGATGTACTGAAATTCGAATATATATATACATACTTATACGTATCTACATACTTCGATAAAAGAAGGGTGTGGTTTGGAATGTTGACCTAGTTATAATAACAGTCGAGGATGTAGGTCGTTGAGATATGCGACAGTTATAAGGTGTCAGAGACCCCCGTCAGGAAGCATAACAATTAGGATTCATTGGTTTGTTTTAGAATGATAACGATCTTTGAATTAATAAAAATCGTTTGGGTTGTTGGTAATTTTAGTAACGTTAGTTTTGAATTTATATGTTAGGAAAATATATATATTAATAAAATAAATTGTTTTTATAGGAGATATACATAAATATAATAATTGGTTTTATATATATATACATATTAAACATTAAATATAAATATATATTTATACATATAATATATGCATTTAATATGTGCGCTTATACATCATTAGAAATATAATTCATGTCTCCGTCCTCGCCTTCCCCGGGAGAACCTGAAAACTTGTATATTAAATTGACTCACCTGAATTCCGACAAATTCATAATTTTTCCAGACGGGTTATACACGCCAATATGAAGATTCAGAAAATATTGAACTTCCCTGCCTGGAATGTTTAATCTAAGTTAGAAATATTTACTTAACAACAATCTAGCGTTACCTAATTTCAATTCGTGATCTACCGATTTGTACTATTTCTTCAAATTTAATGATCTCTAAATCCAAATATTATTAGATAATATTTAATTTTTGTTGTTTTATTTTCCTATTTTATTCTTTGTACTCACGTAATTCTCTTTACTAACTATTAATTAAATCCGTAAACCGAACGCTTGGTAATATTTTAGAACTTTATTATTTTTCTTTGACGAAATTAATCCCACGCTAGGTATTAAAAATGAATTATATGAAACTAAGACTCAGCTGTTTTTAAACTTTCACTAAATTATTTTAAACGCAATTATATTTAATTTTTCTTAAACTCGTAATAAATTCAGTTCAACATAAAATATGAATTAAATCACATTTCATTTAAACAATTTTAATTAATTCACAGGAGCAAATTTTAAAAATCTTTAAACAAATAACTTTATTAATTTTAGAAATTTTCAATATTTATTAAATTATTATTGTTTTCACATTGCACTTATAATTTTGAGAAAATTAAATCAAATTATTGTTACCAACTTTAATTGCGACTTTTAGAATCTTTAACGTAATTTAAGTATTATTAATTTTTAGGAAATTTCACTATTTATGAAACTATTATTGTATTAGATCAACAAGAGAATTTATTTTAACACTTTGTTTATTAGAAGACGAAATTTTTGAAGTCCAGGAAAAACACTTTTTAATCACTCCGCACGCAATTAACGACGTATCAACTCGAGACGAACTGCCTTTAAGAAAATTTTAATATTAATTTAAACACAAATATTTTATTTATTTTAAGATGAAATTTTTGAAGTCCAGAAAAACACTTTTTAATCACTCCGCACGCAATTAACGACGTATCAACTCGAGACGAACTGTCTTTAAGAAAATTTTAATATTAATTTAAACACAAATATTTTATTTATTTTAAGATGAAATTTTTGAAGTCCAGAAAACACTTTTTAATCACTCCGCACGCAATTAACGACGTATCAACTCGAGACGAACTGTCTTTAAGAAAATTTTAAACACAAATATTTTGTTTATTTTAAGATGAAATTTTTTTGAAGTCCAGAAAAACACTTTTTAATCACTCCGCACGCAATTAACGACGTATCAACTCGAGACGAACTGTCTTTAAGAAAATTTTAATATTAATTTAAACACAAATATTTTATTTATTTTAAGATGGAATTTTTTTTTGAAGTCCAGAAAAACACTTTTTAATCACTTAAATACCGATACGCCCGTAATCAACTATTTCTTCCAACTTATTTCGCGACGGACTCCAATCAACTTCAATTCAAACACTTTATTTATAAACACTTTCGATTATTATAATTTCACTTAAAACCACCAATTTTAATTAATTCACAGAAGTAATTTTTAGTATCAACTTAATTATAATGAATTTTAGAAACTTCAATATTTATTAAATTATTATTGAATTAAATCAAACTATTGTTGAATCAATCCAATAACTATTTAAAAGAATTTATTTAAAACTTTAAGAATCAAATCAAATGAAATTTTTCTAAGTCCAAAAACAAAACAATTACACAATATCGATCGGCACGATATTAATCTTCCCGGCGTTTCTCGCGACCAACTCCCCTATTCCCTCATTACATTGCCTTATATACCTAGCTTAGAATCAAAAGGATTTAACTCCATTCCATACCTACATTACATTATGTTCTTTACCAACTCGTAAACCTATATGTAAGTAACACTAATTTCGAATGTAATTCTTCAATGTAAATATTTAGATAATATCTGGCCCGCCTCTGAATCCATCACTTTTCCTCACTCCGGCCAGGATCGAATTTAGTTCATTCCTCTAGATCGCCCTGCTGTTCCTTATTATAGAATTGGAAATTTCGATTCATGTTTTTTTTTTCTGAAAATATTATCTATCGCTTATTCTTTGGTCGCCTATGAACTCGGGTATCTCGTATTTATAGCCACTATGTCATTATTGAATTTTATTTAAAGAAGCGCCTTCTTCACATCGTTCAATTTTAGAAATTCCCTTAGTCCCTGGTTATCTTGATATGCGATATCTTTTTATTTATGAATTTTCCGATGGTAACATGGTTTTTCTCTGATCTAACATGTGAATATTCGATTAACGCATATTTTCGTGCAATTCTCAATTGATCCTAATATTGGTGTAAACACTTTATAATTTCTTCCCCACCTCACCTGCCTGAGTTAATAAATATACCTTTCCAGAATGATTTTTTCAATGTGTTGCACTGCTTCTTCCTGGTCTAGCTGTATTACACCTTTTGCATGTACCTGTCGTCTGCTTATACTTTCATCCGGGTCGATTGATATCATCCTTAATTGATTTTTCACTACCTTTAATAATTTTATGTATTAATTTATTGGCGTTTTTACCTGCGATTTACCTACCCCAAACCTGGTAGATATGAGTTCGTTCACTTCTTTCCTGGCCACTCCCCTTTCTCCATTCCACTCTAACTCAATATCACATTAGCTTACTCATTATTATGGGTAATAACCATTACTTTTGTAAAAAACCGATATAAATCAGAGTTTATCGAAAACTCATTATTTTTTATTACTTTTCCTTAAATAAATATTCCTATCTTCCCTGTATAAACTTAATTGTTTGTTTGTCTCTTTATCACCTGAGTTTCATGTTCATCTGGTCGCTTAAATAAAAAATTCTTGTCGCCTTGTTTACATTAGTCATTGACAACCTCAAAATTTTACCTAAATGTATCGAACTATATTCAAAGTAGTAGTCCATATATCTCAATATTTCTATTGAATTCTTTCAGTTTAAATTTTATAATTGATTGATACATTTCTCATCTACATTTTCATAATATCTGATGTCCCGAATCTACTCAATTAATACCTTTTATCACCTAAAATCAGTCTAGTTTCACTCCCTTGTAATTATCTACGTTCCTGAAATTAGAAAATTGTACTCCTATTTCACATTAGTCCCGCCTAAATCGTCTCTTAAGTTTGCCGAAGTTTCCATACTGTATAATTTTTGTTTCTTCCCTTTTTCATCTGTTGAAGCTATTGTTCTCTGAATTATTTTCTCTAATTCGTTGTTTTTCCGCTTAACCTTACATGACACGCCTCTCTGTCTAAATTCTAATGCAAACACACCTTTCCCCGTGCAAGATAAATCCTCACTTTGTAGTTTTTTTATTTGTAATTAACATTTTGCGTATTATTTTTACTTCCTACTTCCATTTTCAATGGTTATTCATCTCTGCATTTCCCATTGTTTCTTTTAAAGTTCACGACCTCTTCTCGTCCTGTTCGACCGCTAGTGAAATGTTTACATTATAGGCCGTTGATCTGAACCCTTTCGATTCACATAAATAATTAATATTTCCTTTGTCCTGTCACCACTAATTGTTGTTTATGTAGAACGCTCGTTTGATTGGTAACTTTTCGTTGATTTCACCCAATCCTGTGATGTTTATTTATAAGAGGGAACACCTTCTTCTCACTGCCATCTCGTGGTTTTATGTTGCAACGAGTTTTATGAATCAAAAATTATTGGATTATAATTCACTGTAATCAAACTCTCCACAAGTCGATAGATGTCGCTCCCTTAAGCTTTTCTAGCATGAAAGTTATGCATATAAAAAAAAATATTTTCCAGGGTTCCATTAAAAGAAAATGATGATGGTTAGACCATTACAAGCTCAGGCTGGATTTGATATATCTTAGATTGGACCTATTTTTTATGTGAGTACCGCACAAGAGTCCCAACTGCTATCTATATCATGAAACCAGTGCGACTATCATATCTCTAATTGAGGTATGTTGCGAATACGGCTAAAGCCATTTAAGCAACCTTTTGATTTTTTTTTTAAGTTGCTTATTAGATATTATTTTTCTAATAGTAATTTTTAAATTTAGAAACTCAAAACTAGTATGGAGATCTACAAATTAAACTTGAGCACAATGAATTCAATGTTTCGAATTAGAACAAATTTTTCCAAGGCGATATTGAAAGTATCTACTTTTTAAATTAATTAATTGTGAAATAATGTAAATTAACTTGCTCATGCCAAGATTTCAACCTGCGACCTCCGGATTCATAACCGAGGATCGTAACCACTCAACCACAGAGACAGTCGGCTGTCACAGCTTTGCGTGAGCTAATTTAGCACGAGTTAGTCACGCCACTTGACACGGAGCCAGTGGATTGGGATTCGATTGTCTCGGAGTCTGGGCCGCCGTTTCAATTACGGACCAGACACTTCACCGGGGTGACCGAAAGTGCATATCTAGTTTTTATATTTATTTCTTTACGGAGCATTATCCAAGTAGAGCATAACATTCACCGTATAATACAAAATGAAAAACGGTAGAAATAATTGAAAAACGATGGAAAAAATGTACGTTACGTTAATCAGAGGAATGCATTCCATTCAGCATTCCAAGGTCCACTTACAAATCGCAGCGCCGCACGCGCCCTACCGATTGCCCTACTATAACGTGTCAAAAGCAGGAACTTAGTATGCAAAATGCTAAATTCAAATGTTGACGATATTCTATGGACATGTGTGCACAATGCGCATCCAAGAGAAGACTCGTCTGTATTAGAGTGCCATCTGTTGGTACCTGTATTAATTGATTAATACAGCAAATAATTATTACATAATGTTAGTAGTAATAGTAATTCGTATGTAATATTCATAAATGAAGCGGCCATTTGGATATTGATCTGCCAGATAAGTCCAATGGAAGTAGAAAAAAATCCATTTTTTTCATTCACTATTTGTCATACTGCCTACACTTATTAAAAACTTTGTGAATGTCACTGAAGATAATGTAGGGTTAAGGTCTGAACAAGGTTTTGATAGAAAATTTAATATCACCAAATTATTTATTCACGTAAAACGATTGACAAATATTATTCAACGAAGAGTGAATTCATGATAAGGAACTTCTGCCCAATTTTTTATATTTATATATTCACCTACTAACTTCATTTCGGAATAGTATTTTTTAAAAAGTTTGTTTTAATAGTTCATGTATGTTTTGTAATTTTCAAAGTCCGTCAAAACGCTCAAAATCTGGCAGGGCACGCGTGATATCATATGTAAGTACGTAGTGGAAGATACTCTCAGTATCGCCCTGGTGAAAGACCACCATTCAGAAATGAAACGTTGCTTGAAATGGCTTTTAGCCGTGTTTGGTGACCAGATCTGAATAGCCAGGTATTTTCCCACCTCCCACTTACCCTTCTCCTTCCCCTCCCCAATACCTGCAGCCTCACAACAGTCCTCAATTGGGAATGCCATAGTCTCACTGGATCCAAACGGTTAGGAGCAGTTGGAACTCTTGTGCGGTATTCATATAAAAAAAGGTTTTTTTATTGACAATCAGTTCACTACTTCAGGGATAGGTATAAAATAAATATGTGCCAAAATAAATAATTAAAAAGAATTCAACAACACATGAACACTTTTGAAATAATTTGCACACAAGTGATGATGTGTGGCAGACCCATGAATAAGTTAACGTCATCGCAGAACGTTGCCAGCATTCTTAATGCACGCGGTTTACGTTATTCCTTACCGACCCGTGAGGTAGCGGAAGAAATTCAATCAGAACCCGTCGACCAATCACGGGGCGTTTATATCTTTTGCAGTTTTAACTTTAAATACCAATTTATTAAGTCCATATAATAAAACTTATATATTCTGAATCTGCGTCTGTTGGTCTCTGTCAATATGTTATTATTAAGTCATAATATTTTTCACTGGCGCTCCATGTTATGCAGTATAACATTGATTGAAGAAAGGCAATAAAATATCTTTAAGTCTACGGAAAGGTGCGCTATTAAACTGGATGCTGGATGAGTTACAACAAAGAAGAAGAGCCAATAATACTATTAATATTGTCTTAAATGCAAAGTCTTTCTTACGGTTTCCTAAAGAATGAAGGTTTAGAGTTTATCCAATTTCATCAGCTGAACCTCTTTCTAGCCCCAATATAAGCAATTCCTTGTAAGAAGACAATACGGATTTAACATGTCATTTTGGTTCTCGTCTTCTGAGATTTTAGCTTTAGGGATTTTGGCTTTTAGTAAAAAAAGATTTATCAAGATATTGTCCGGAATCGTTTTATTATAGCTAGTAAGTGTCTATATAAGTTATACAACAAGATAAAGGTATTTATAAATATTTAATAATAAAAAATAAAAAAATTAGGTCGAAAGGCATGCACTTTTCCTTTTTATAGCCGTTCTAAATGTGAACAGACATTTACCAGAGTAAAATATTTTGAGAAAAGGTCAAGGGAAATCGATGAGGACGGAATTGGAACAAGTTCTTCAGTAGATAAGTCGTCTTGTTCCCGAACGCCCAATTTAACCAGGTAAATATTTATGTCACTTGCTTCGTGATTCGAATGCAGGGGCCGGACCGCCGTAAACCAGGGGCGCTATTCCCGTTCTTTTTAAAGAAGATTCCTTACGTTTTTCCTTAGGGTTAAAGACTATTTGATTAACTGTGAAATTCCGGTGAGACATAGTAAAAAGATCCTAAATAGATTGTCAGGAGATTATTTGAAAACACAAATTGATGAAATATCTTCAAGTGACATAATATTTTGAACTAAAACTTTTGAAAACAATTACATTATGTTATAATTCATTTTAATACATTTTTATTTTATTTTTAAATAACATAGGTAAGCTTTTAATGAAGAATCACGTTTTATAAAATGGTACCTATCTCATTAGATAGTAATGACCTTTATTGTCTCTAGTTCTAAATGTGACATTTGAATTTGCGCTTGACGTGAATTGTCAAAGAAGTGAACATCTTTATAATGTTTAATAATGTTTACTAGCTAATTATGTTTAAAGTAAATAATAACTTAATTGGTAAAATATTTAATATTGAGTTTTTCTCTTGTTAAAACATCGCAAATATTGACATTTTTGAATGTCACTCGCTGAATTAAACTGACAGCTGTCATCCGCGAGAATTGAAACCGCAGTTAAGTAAGAAGGGTTTAACCCTAAGGAAAGAGTTAAGGAATCTTCCTTAAAAAGAACGGGAATAGCGCCCCAGGAGTCCTATTCTCATTATTTTTAAAGAAAATTCCTTACACTTTTCCTAAAGCGTAAATACTTCTTGCTTAACTGCTCTTCCTGTTCTCTCGGATGACAGCTATCATTCACCGAACAATATTTTTTTGATTATTTTTATTGAGATTTAAAAACCTCATTGTAATATTTAATCATTGAAGAAAATAATATTTACGTAACCTAAATGAAAGATGAAACCGGACAAAAGGACAGAAACTAAAAAGATTTCAGTCGCATCTGGGACTCGAACCCAGGTCCTCTGGCTATTCAGGGAAATGCTCAACCGACTCCCAGATGCTATAATACACATATAATTTTTAGTAATGCTGTGAAAATTAAACCACAAACTCCCTTTAAATGTATTGTCATTGACATGTAATCGTAATCGAAGTTAAGCAAAATATCTTTAAGTCTAAGGCAAAGGATAGGAATTTTCATTAAAAAGAACCAGAATAGACCTCCCGGTCTCAATCGAACCAGAATTAACTCGTATTCGGTAATGCAGCACACAACCTCTTACCGGTACTAAGCCACAGCGATCGAAGTAGGTGGAAAACGATTTCATTGGAAAACAGTTATATGATTTCTGCTGGAATAGAGTTTGTGTGCGGAGAAGCCCAGGAAATAAAGGACTTTACCTGGGTCTTATGCATTATAGAATAAAGGACACATAAAAGTAGTTTCAATGCGGATTAACAAAATAACATTTGTAATACATTCATATGTAAATATTCAAAACTTTGTTTATTGGAAGATAATAAAGGTTGCCATGATTGGTCAAAGGATTTAAAAATTAAATGTAAATACCTTTCAAATATTCGGAGCCAGTGTTACTACCGGACTTCCAATTTGGGTATATTGTGAGGGGAAAAATGATAAAGAGGACGGTTGGAAAGTACCTGGATATTCGGATCTGGCAACTAAACACGGCTAAAGCCATTTCAACCAAAGTTTCGTTTCTGATTTATTTTGGGCCTACACCATTTCGGTGCTGAGAGTATCTACCACTCCTATGTTATTACTACAACTTTCCAACTTCGAACATTTGGGCGATCGTGTAGAGAGGGGGAATTCGTGCGCGTTGGGCCAATGTTGGCTCGATTTTAGTGAGTCGGTCCATGATCGCTCCGGTGACGAACTAGTTGACCCAAACTTCAAACTAGGTCACCCAAACCGTATGTAACCGTATAATCAGTATGTGCCCTGTTCTGCATGCAATCGCGGCGCACGTGCCGTATGTGAATAATAAACTGATTGAAATATTTGTATATTGACGAAAAAAGACTCATAGACCATAGTCATCATCTACCATCTTCATATTTTATTTTATTTATTTTACGTCGTTTTTATACTTCTGCACAATAATTGCAGGCACTAATAAGACACAGCGAGGACGCGCTAAATAATAATCCCAATCTATTAATATTTATATACTAAATGTATACATTTAAATTTCATTGTAATTTAAAACAAACAATATTTAAAACAATAACTTCGAGGTCTTCCAGGAGTTCGGAGTTAGACCATTGGACGATTGTGTGGTAGTAGCACTAGAGCAGTCATCCAGGAAAATAAAATGCCGGTCGACAATAATCTTTTTCCAAATTATTATACTGTTCCATCAATATCTCAGTTAATAAATCATTTCTTTAACACTGTTTCGGTAGAAATTTTTCATTAGGTACACATTTCCTAAATTGTCTGTCTGGATTACTCACTTAACTTGTAGAATCAATATTTTATCGGATAAATCCGACTTCATTGGCTGACGTTCGTGCGGAGTTTTTGGTTTGCATTATCAATTTTGAAGGTATGTTACCACTGAATAGCTTTTATGTACAAGAAAACTTCAAGACCATTGCATAACATCCTACAAAATGTGAAACAAAATGATTATAAAGCGAATCCGCGTCTACCAGCACATTCTTGTCATTTATCTCTCTCCATCTGGAATGTAGAGCTTTAGTTGCTACATCGTATGGCTAGGCACGTCGGGCGTCGGAAGAGCTTTTGACATTTCACTAGGCTGATAGACCACCTCGGCTCCACGGGAAACTCCTATAAACATACGAGACACTTGCACCGGAGTATATGTCAGTATTCTAGACCACATCATACCTTTAGTATCTTGCAGAAGGTATTGTGTACTTGCGTTCAATGATTTTAATACTATGGACAGAACCTAATCTATAAGAAGCCTCCATTTAAAAAAATCTTATAATTATAATAATGTTTCATTTTCATTTTTTTTAATAACAAATAAAAAAAATGGTATCCTTACTATGACTTTCCGTGCTGTGGTTTTCATTAACATACTGTGAAATTATATTATATTAATTTACAGTAAATGCTGAAAAATATAAGGTGAGGTGTTTTAAGTGCAGTTGCGTGGTTTCGCTGTTAGTCTGTATTTGGTGTTATATTCTATTTCAGATCTCTCTATGTAACGTATCCAGCGTTTTATTTGATTTTTAAAATTATTATTGTTCTTATGATTTTTGCAGAAAAGTGGGATTCTATTGTAGAGCTTAGCATCACAGTATAAGAACCTTTTTTGTCCAAATGTTGTATTTGTGGATACTTTTTGGATGTGTTTTTGACTCTAAGACTGAGGTGTAGTGTTTCTAATATATGTGTTTGTTGTTATACCTTGTTTTTTGTTATGAAAGTACGATGGAAAATTACTTTTACTCTTCTTGTGGTGTTCTCCACTGCAGGCTAGACACAGTAATAATAATAATAAGGAACTGCGCTCGTAAAAGTCACGTATATCTCAAACCCTATAGATAAAGAATTTTCCAGTTTTTTTTTCAGTCACATCTAGGAGTCAAACCCAGGACCTCTGTCTTTCCGGGACAACTGCTTTACCAACTAAGCTAATGAGACCAGTTCAATTTATGTCATCTTCATCGATATCATATTTCAAATTCAAGACTTTGTCAATATCATCCTCTATTTTTGAATCCCATATTATCTTCTTCAATGATTAAATATTACAATAGGTTTTTAATCTTCAATAAGATAATTTTAAATTAAAAACTTATTTACATATTTAATAATGATTTAATTAAAATAATTTGAAATGTTGCCGCAAGGTGAAAAAATGTATTTATTTAATGGAGAGCAATTTAGCTCTGATTTTCGTTTGAATCTGATGGTTTCATAATACTTTTAAAAGAATTTTGTTACTGGTGTGGAAGACCGTTAAACTAGCAATTTCAGTCCGAAAATCGATGCGAAATATCATGAAGTCATAACTAAATTTTAGAGTTTTTGGAGCTATAGGTTATCAAACAAAATTATGTCTGATATGGATCTTTTGATTAGAACAGCCGTTGTAACTTTATTTAACTTTTTTTTTATTTCAGACCTGTTCATACAAAGGTTTTTAACCAAAAAATCATATTAAGGTTAAAAATAACGTAACACAAACTCACAGATGGCGGTAGTTCAAATATTTAAAAAAATCAACTTCAGCACTTGATATGTGTTTCGTTTAACCTTAAAATTGTATTTCACTATGAATTGGTGGTCAAAAATAGAAATAAACAGATATCTGCTTCATAGTTCAGATATAATATTATGCGGTATGAGAAAAAATACATATTTCATTAAGACTTTCGTAAATTCGAATTTCGTAAGTTTGAATGTTATTAGAAGCACCCATCCAGTGTACAATATGTAAAGTGTCACTGTGTTAATACATAAACCACCCTGGTGTGCCTAAACTGGAACAGTTCCACGTCACATGTTACGAGGAGGCACACGACCACAAATAAAAGAGCGCCCTAGAAAATAGACTCCCACCTGAATTGCTTACATTATTTATTGGAATGCCTCACGTGCATTGGCAACCACACATCACTCACTTTATAAAAAGGAAAATATTATGGAAACAATATCATTATATTATAACGAAGTATCACTTACAAAATGTATTTTATTTAAGTTTAAAAAAGGAATTTGATCATTTTTTTAATCATTAACTCCACACAGAAGGCCAAGAGGAAAATAAATTTTAATTAAGTAAAGAGAGGAATTTCTGGAAAGGAAAAGGGTATCAGTGGTAGGTAGGAATCTGAGGGTCAGTGAGTCTAGGAGTGGCGTATGTATTATTCCATCTGTTCCACATTATAAATAGGAGTATAAACTATTAATGTAAATCACAAAATTCTAAATAGGTACTCTGCACACTGAACGTACAGCACCAGAGCTTTCTAGTACCGCAATGGAAAGTTTAAAAAGTATGTATCGTATAGTTAACCCCAGCACAGAGTAGAAAGTTTTTTCGAAAAAAAAGCGAAATTATAGCAAGGAAGTGGATAGTAAAATAACGTATTTGTGTTATGGAAATTACATGTCGTAATTCTTAAAAGAATTTGAAAGCTTGTATGGAGGGCCGTTATTCAAACCACTATTCTCTTGAAACGTATAAAGTCCTACTAGTGGCTCATTCAAAAATTTAACTTTAGATATGATTTGTAACTTTTACGCTGCATTTTATAGTAGAACAGATTAGACGATTAGTATAATAATGAAATTATTAACGCTTTCAACTTACAACGACAGCAAAACACGGAGTTAAATTTCCAGGGTAAAAACTTAAGTGAAATTACTGTACCGTAAATTATTCCATCTCTGTTCCCCCAAAATTGAGATAATCCACGGTGATGGATGCCTCTCATCTGTCTTTTAGAATATGCTTCCCGTGTTCCACAGAACCGCTGTACTCCAACGAGTCTTGACGAATTCTGTGGATATTCTGGCTGCTTCCTATTTCCACATTCCACATTCTGCGAGTGCGAATATGTTGCTGATAAACTTGTGTGATTACGTGCTTAAGTTTTACTGAGCCAAATTTGCGAATAATACTAGAAGTTATTGAGAGTTGAAATTTTCATGTTAATATGAATAGATCAGTGACTTATTTCATTATAAGGTAGTAAGCGAATTTTGGAACAGAATGGTAGAAAGAATTCGGAGAAATCTTAAGAAGACAAGGGACTAGGTGAATGAAATACTTTTAAATATTTGAGTCGGGTCATATTAAGAATCAGAATAACAGAAGAGTGTGCATGATGATCGATGCATGAACGTGAATGACGCAAGGAGTGTGTGCCAAGATAGAGTTGTGTGGCAATAAAGTGGTTGTGCGGTGTAGAGATACGCCTGTTCCCACCCTTCTGCAGGAACGACTGATGGTTAGTTTTTACTTAAGAGGAACGGCTGCACGGCATGTTTCATTCAAAATATAATTTTGGATTTGAGGCCAAAATATTCACCTAAACCTAATTATATTTTTTTTCCATTAAACAGTATATGAATATCTAGTGAGGATGAGAAGTAATTTCTTTATTTTTGTTTTAAATTATGAAATACAGGCCATTAAAGGAATTGGTTTTTCGCGATTTTAGAGGCACCTTTAACAATTATCTGGGGGCTAACGGTGATTTAAAAAAAAGTTTTACCCCGTCTGCTTTGAAAATATAACGATATATAAAATTTAAAAACTAACGAATTATCAACATAAGCATTATGGTAGATTTTAAATTAAATTAAAAACGACAAATTTACGTTGGAACACAAATTTGCATAATAACATAATAAAAAATTTAAAAAACCCAACATTAAATGTATCTGGTTATCCGTAGTTCATGTGACTAGGGGACAAAACTGCTATAAAAGTTCATCTTAGCAAACAAGACGGAAATTACAGGGAAATAACAAAACTAGAAAGAACCATCTCTTCAAATAAAAGCTGACGAATGACTTTATATAATTTTAAAAAACCCCATAGATTCAGTAAATAAACACAATGTAATCCGTCTTCCAGAGGGTAATAAACCATCCCGAAAGTAGTTTTTAAAAACACAATAAACAGTACCGTCAGCAATAAAATAAATTTCAAACAATAAAAACAATATTAGAAAAGCAGGGAACTCACTCCCGACATCCATGCTATATATACCATAGATTTAGTATTCATTGTACCAGTCTGAGGATGCCCGTGATAGGCTGAAACCGGTCCGGTCAAAAATAAATAAGTGGAAAAAAGTTTAAAGGTTTTTTAATAATAAAAAAAATCATTTTACACTCAAAATACATACTCTAGAAAACAGAAGAAAAATAAAACACTTAATTTTTTATTTAAAATTATTTATTCCTTATTAGACTGTTGTGAACTCCTACGACTAATCAACCTCAAAGTACCTCATCGACAATCTGGGCAAAATATATTATTCTATATAACAATAATTCTGGGACTAACTACCAAATACATGCACCCATTTGTCGCCTACATACTCGTACACTTGGAAACAAATTCACCTCTGCTATAGATATATTTAATATAAGTTTTTACCCATGTTTAAAAGATACCTGAATGATATTTTTATGTTGCCTCGCATAGGAGCTATTGTATATATTTTTTTAAATAAAAAAATATATATCTTTCTACTTATTTACAATCCAAAAACTTGTTCCTCTTTTTTTTCTCTGTGTCATGCACTATATTATGTCTTATGCAATTTTATACATTTTAACGTTATCCAAAATATAAAAACACGTTGTTTTTTTTTTTCACAATGTGATGCACTCATATTACATTATGTTATGCACTTGTACATTATGTATCATGAAGATCAGGCTATTACTATTATTATTTAAAAAAATATATTAATATTATCTACAAATTAAAAACATTTCCCTTTATAAGTTCTCTGTGTCATGCACTTATACATTATTATACATACATATATATATATATATCATAAATATGTTACACCTATATAACTACTATGTATCATGTTCTTTTTTGTTAACTTAAAACTTTTTTTTCTCTCTGTACACAAAATAATTTAAATGTTAAAATATGTGAAAGCCCATCGGGGCATTAAAAATTAATAAATAAAATTTATGCTTCTCAAAATATCAACATGGAAATGGAAATCAAACGTCCTTTTCTCTATAAAAAAATTGCACTTAGCTTTATTAAGACCGCGGATAATGATGGTTTCGACTATTCTCCAAATTTCTAAAATGTAATACTAATGGTGACCTAATGGCAAGAAAAACTTGGCAGGCTTCGATTCAGTCAACAATTTTGATCATCACAAGCATTTCAGTTTCAGAAGGAACATGTTAATGAGCATGGAGACTGTAGATGATTTCTTTGAAAGCAGTCGTCTTATCTCTATTGTACTGACTTCGTTCTGCAGATTGAAGTTCAGTTGAGAGAAACTACAGAAATCTCCTACCCAGTTAAAAGTTCGAGTCGGTACCCATCTACCCGTATTCTAGACGTGAGAACCTTAATTCTCAAAACTCCGCTCAGAACTAAATTTCCAAGTATTGTGAAATCTTCTCGTCTCGGGTTAGCTCCTAGAATAAGCGTCCTTTTCAGCGTAAACTCGGATATCTGAGATAAATATACCTTTACACGGCTTATCGGGGGATGCTGCAACGTTGCAGCGGATTTCATCAGATTCGGAATATCTGGGATCTAGACAGTTAGGGAACTTCATGGGATGTGAGATTATAGTCCAGAAATTTCCTCTCTATATAATGTACACATATACGTGAAAGGATGTGTCCACGTGTGATGTACTGGTGATCGAAGAACGCATATGTATAAATTATTTTATTTTGGCAAAACAAAACAGACGTAGAAGATGCCGCGATAAAATACAGATTATCACAATATACAGACAACTTATGTGGCCGAGCGATGATCTGTGGTTCCGGATCCACAAGTCAGGGGTTCAATACCGGCCTGCGCAAAGAAATTGTATTTACTTGCGGAAAGTTATTTTGTTTTGAAGTATTTCATTATAAAATATGTATTTATATTAATACTGTCCCGAAGAAGGATAAGATACAACCGAAACTAGTTGACGAAACGTGTAAATTCTAATAAAATGCTAATTTAAAAAATAAAACAATAACTTTGTTTACATGACTTTTATTTATAGTTTTGTCGACCGGGTTTCGCTACTAGCGTAGCTTCTTCAGGGCAGTATACAACTAAACTATGAACTAAGATACACGTGTGTTATAGATTGATAAAAACAAGCAAGTGGAGGGCCAAGGGTGGGAGGTCAGCAGGTACCTGCTGACCGGGAAGGGTGTGTACTTTGTTTATTGGGAATAATTTAAGATTTTTATTAAATTTATTTGATTATTTATGATTCTACTATTAGTGTTTTTGGCTTTCCTTATTTCGAAAGCTTCTAAGTTATCTAGTCGAATGCGGGTTCCATTTTTATGTAATAAACTAGTGCCTGTATTTTTATTGAATGTGTGGTCTGTTTCTAAGAGATGGTTGGCAAATTCGGAGAACCCATAATTATTTAGACATCTTAAGTGTTCTTTTACAATGGTGAAAATATCTAATAAAGTGGTTCAATTCAAAATAATTTTTCATTTAAATACGAGTCAATCCAGTATACGATTGCTGTCTTCGATAAATTTGATTAAAATTTCCAGCGTTACAAACATCACGTAAAACTCTTTATTAAATGATTTTTTGTATATTTGCGGTACGTTCCGGTGTCGTAAGTACTTTCAGTATCGCTCTGGTGAAAATTCACCATTCAGAAATGAATTATTTTTTTAAATGGTTTTATCCGTGTATATTGTGACCCGCTCTGAATAGCCGGACGCTTTTCAACCTTCCTCTTCGCTAAATTCTTGTACATTTGTACGCTATGCCGTCAGCAAGGCATAACAAATCACAATGAAGTGACTAAAAAATAAAACATTTCGATCAAAAATTTTCTCGTTTTATTCGCTTCTGAGAAAACTATTGTTACGTAACGAATAGAAGATCCTAAGATATTTCTAGCCTCTCGATTGAAAAACGATACGCTTCAACCAATAACAGTACATCTCACCGAAGATCACCATTATCAACCAATCCGGTGAGTTTCCGCCGGCCATCTTTGTTTTTCAACCAATGCGACAAGCGAACTCATTTAACTTCCGGCCGCGTAGAACGGCGTGGTCCCGCTAAGCGAACCCCGCCATTTTGCTCATCCACATTCCAACCCGAAACAGAACCTTAGAAGCTGGCCACCCGGACCCCGGCTTGCCGATTGCGTCGCCTGGCTGCCATCTACTCATGTAAGCCGCTATTCAAAACTCCCCTTCTTACTATGTGCTGAATATTAGTACCTTACCATTAACTTGCCCGGGAGGAGATCTTTCAGAGAGAGAGATTTGTTTAGAACAGCTTAGATAACACCCGTCGTGGTGGGACCCAAATATAACTTAACTGTCCATGTTTTGGTATAAATAAATCTTGAGTTGAAAGCACGCAATTCTCTTCAATTAAGTAGTTTAGATGTCCACCCCAGTTATAAGGTTGTTGCCGACCCATTTGACTTTGAGAAAGAGGAACGCTATGTTGTACCGACTGAGCAATTGCCGCAGTGGAGCAGGGTCCAGTCCTGAATCTGATCCCAGGGTGAGTCTTCACTGCTTAATTTACACCAACCCTCTTTACCCTCACTTTCCTAATACTGGCTTCCCCCGTAGTGCTTTTTATCATCATCATTCCCTCTTTTTCCACGCTTTCCTAACACTATTTTGCATTTTGCTACTAATTCAAACCAATTAGTGTTTTTAAAAACATCGGCGAAGTTCTATGCAACGGCGATTAGTATCTATGGAATTGAATTAAAGTCATCCACGTGTATCGCATAGCACTGGAATAACGTTAACGTGTAGTTTTCTCTCCTCTAACTTTTAAGGGGATTCCAGTTACTTCATTGCTATGCCGTGTAAAACTTATGTGCAGGAGTCAAAACAGTTTTGTACAAGGTAGTTAAAAGTTTTCTGCGTTGTTATGTTCTTCTGCCGAAAACTTAGCGTCAGTTTATATTCTATAAGATTAATTTAGTGCTCTAACTAACTAACTAACTAACCATCACGCCGTTTTACCTCAGGGGTAGGCAGAGAGGACGGACCGCCAAACAACTCGATCGATGGTTGATCCGGATTTGTATAAAATGTATCAAATAATGTAACGTGAATTGTATGGACAGTACACAATCAAGTTGGGAATCGAGCTGATCCGTTGTATAGGAAATGCCAGTCAAACACACAACGCGTTATAAAATCCGTCCAAATGAGCAAAACGAGCGCCTTTGTGTACGTGTTAAAACCGACAGGCCACGAACATTACATTTGTAATGTTCGCAGAGCCGTCCATACCAAGCATTCATGTAATATTACATCGTTATACGTTACACGCGCCTGGACCCGCTATAAAAGTATTCCTATGGAAGCAACTTATTGTCATGATTAATATAACAATTTGTTTTTAAACCGCTATTTTTGTTTATATATTTTTTACCGTTTTCGTAATGATTTTCTCCTAATTTAAAAGTATTTATTTTTGCAAGAGTTGTGTACATTTTTTTCGGTTTTCATCGTATTAATAATGTTGATGCAAGCTACATGACTAAATTTACTAAAAATATCATTATATTTTCAACCCCTACCAAACTAGTAAAAGGGTCAAATTTTCAATTTCGCAGATCGATATTTATTGGAATTTTTTTTTAAATCTTTCAAAAGTGGTCCTAATAGTAATATAATATTTCTAATTTTTTTGGGAAATATATCCTCAAGGATTGCTCGTAATATTCTCCTTCATATTTGAATAATATTTTTCATTTTTAAAGTGTCCTAAACAAAAGCCGAGGAGTTGTTTTTGACAGGTAGAACATTGGCGGGAAGGTAAGTAGGGAAACAGTGAAATAAGGGAAAGTTTTCAGATTAGTTGGAAGCTAGAGAAATGTTCTCTGTCAAAATTGTAATTTGAAAATAATAAACACGAAAGATTTATAAAAAAATTGAACTAACATTTCAATCAAAGTGCTATCTATTATAAATATCAAGAAATATTATTACCTATGTTAGTTTTTTTAAATTTATTTAAAAAAAATAATGAAATTTTAAACTAGACAGATTTCGATGTTAAAATATAAACATTATTTTTGTCCACGCATTTCTGAAAATATAAAATTAAGTACCTAGGTTAGGTTAAAAAACAAATGCGAAATGGAAAAACTTTTTTTTAACATTGAAAAAATCGTAGGGTGTTGAATGAACTCTTCTACCATGCTTTGTTTTGTGTCACAACATGTGCTGGCAGAGGAAAATAATTTATCA
>JAHDVE020004767.1:0-22699 GCA_022606495.2 Halesus radiatus | reverse complement strand
GGGGACCAGTGCTCTAGTCCATATGTATTATATATAGGGTTAGCTGAAATATAATTTTGTACCACAGAATGGATCTTACTGAAAGAATTTTGGACTCTGACAAAAGTATGGAATATTATGCCTTTGCTCGAATAAATTTTTATGAAATAATAATTTAACCAATCAATATTACACTGATTGAACATGATTAATGTTTGCTTTACAGGAAAGTCCCCAGGTTCTAATTCCATACCTTTATAACAGATTCCGCTAATGATAAAAAAAATTCGAAGTGTACAAAGAATTTTAATTTTTATAATCTACTAACAATTGATCTTAGTCGTACAAAAATATTATTTATTTGTAAATTCCACATGAAAAACACAATCAATACTCACTGATGTTGTGTTTTTATCTACGATCTTGGTAGACAATCTCCCATCGTACTTTCTTTCACTCTATAGCGGTGTTATTATAACGTTGACGTTTAAGTGGAGTACGATCTTGCATTTTCCGTGTTTATGTTGTTCTAAAACCTTTTTTATACATGAAACAATGATTCAAACAGGTAAATATCTTGTTAAACATATTAAAGTGTTGTACTGCTTTTTTACTTACCACAATTACATGATAAACATTCACCATTGTTGAGTAAAAACAGAAAAACGCATATTGTAAATAGATGTTATTTTTTTTTTAATCATATATTTAAGGACTAAATGGACAGATTTTTGGATCACGCCCGTGTCGCATTTCTTGTATTGTTCTTTATATATATTTGCTCCCTACTTTTTTAACTTGCTGACTTGAAGAAGTATTTAGTTAAATTTCCACATCATTTCATTTTTTTTTTAAATATTATTATCAATTGGTCTCCTTGATTGTGTATCTCCTTGATATCTATTGTATTGATGTTATTTTGATTTTTTCAACGTTTTCTATTGAAAAAATATGATGGTCTCCTTGACTGTACATCTCCTCGATAGCTGAAAGTATCTTTAAAATTATTTGAGTGATACTATTGTATTATGTCTATCATTACTGTAACAAAACTGTAATGTATTTCTCAATATATGTAATACTTGATGATATATTGATATTTTTATAATCTTATTTAATTTATATTATGTAATTGGAGTATTTTATCACTATAACAAAACTGTTATACTGTTTTCATATTTTAAAAATATTTTTTTCAACTTGTATCCATGTACCTATATTGTAATATTGTTGTGCTACTATTTGTATCAGTATTTTAATTTATTATTATATTATATAATATTGTTGAACTAAACTCCTGTTGACAAGCTACGTGCAGTGGCTTAGAGGGACAAATTCCCATTGTGTATAATTTATATAATATATTAAAAAAATATAAAAAACATTATTTCTTGTGATGCATAAATCTGTCGTTTCCTATATCATCGGCTGCTTGTCTTCAAAGCGAGAATCCCAGAATTATTTCTAATTCAAGATTGACATCTGAAGCAGCATCGGGGAGAGGCTCTGAAATTTCATGAATTCCAGGAATTTTGATGAAAGTAAGACCACGATTACCAAGCCACAGTTTTCCTTTGATTCGAGGTATCTAAGCCATTTGATATTACATTTGATGAGGTGTTTTCTTCTGAAATTCGTTAGATAAATTATTTAAAAATTGCCCCAATTTCTCTCTAGTGCATAGTTGGTGTTTTTTTGTACGATTAATACAGTAATTACCACGCGAGTCATTCTCCAGAAACATGACTGAAGATTGGTGGCGAACTCAGTATCAGACTTTGGACGTTAAAAACAAGCACCATGTTGTAGACCCTACTATTAAATTGCCAGGGTTCTCTGTGGACCTCATTAAACTGCACCCGGCGCAGTCACAACCGTCGTGTGTATATTATGCATTAATGGGGCTTAAATGATTCTGAACTTTGTAAATGTGGACATGTTCAAACAACAGAACACATCGTAGAAGAATATCTCCTTCACCAATATATAATAGATATTATTATTAATTGATAAACTAAAGTTCTTAAAAACTTAAGACAAGATTTTTGTGCATAGCGCAAAGGGTAACAATTATTATTTTTATAAACAATAATTATTAATCTAAAACACTCATCCAAATTGAAAAACCTTCCGAGCAAAGATAAATGTCGCCGGCAGGACTCGAACCCGCACCCTTCTAATGTCCGGTCAGATGCTCTACTGTTGAGCTACGTCGGCTTATCGCAAACCCGCCAAGTTCATCAATATATACTAGTGTTCCATTCAATAATTACTGTTTTTATTATATTTTCACCTGTAAACAACCAACTTTATTAGTATGAGAGAGGCTTGTAACGGCTAAATCCCTCAAATAGATGGTGTCGAGACAAATTATGTCTACATTTTATTGGTGAAAATTGCTTTGACTTGTTTATCAATTAATAAATTAACATCTGACCGGACATTAGAAGGGTGCGGGTTCGAGTCCTGCCGGCGACATTTATCTTTGCTCGGAAGGTTTTTTCAATTTGGATGAGTGTTTTAGATTAATAATTATTGTTTATAAAAATAATAATTGTTACCCTTTGCGCTATGCACAAAAATCTTGTCTTAAGTTTTTAAGAACTTTAGTTTATCAATTAATAATAATATCTATTGAAAACATGCATTTGTCGGTTTTTACTGACCAATGGTGAATTTTTATAACGTGATTGTAGTAAATACAAAAGCAGTATATTATTTTACTGTAAGTTTATCAAGATACTTATCTCTTTGTTAATTTCTTTTATATAAATAACAGCTTTTAGCACAATAGAAACCAGAAAAATTCATCGAAAAAACTACACTCGAATAACAAGAATGCGGGTAATAATAACTCTAGCATAGAGTCAAATAAATGTTTCATACAAGATCAAAACTTTGCAGAGGAATATTTTTAAATATGATCAGTAGATTATTAAAATTAACGTAGCCAATCATACCAATAAAAACTGTCAATGACAGCTACTAACTGTCAACGAGCGTAACAAATGCCACGAGTAGCCAGATGTTTCTCCTGCATTATATGACGGCCTCCATGGTCGAGGGGTAAGGATCTCGACTACGAATCGGAAGGTCGCTGGTTCAAATCCCGGCGAGCTCAAGTAAATTTTTTTAAATTAATTTGTGTTTTTACACAGTTAATTCATTTAAAAATAATATATAGTATATTTGCGCACGTTCCAGAGTGGAAGATACTCTCAGTACCGCCCTGGTGAAAGACCACCATTCAGAATTGAAACGTTGCTTGAAATTGCTTTTAGCCGTGTTTGGTGGCCAGATCTGAATAGCCAGGTATTTTCCCACTTTCCTCTTCCCCTTCTCCTTCCCCTCCGCAATATCCTCAGCATCACAACATTCCCCAATTGGAGATGCCAATTAGAAATTTAATGTAAATCAAATTTAATCATGTTATTATTGAGTTCTGCAAGTATTTTAGTTTCTATTATTGTGACAGCCGTTTCGGCGTTCAAAGCCATCTTCAAACTGTTGTTTATTCACATTGCGACGACTTACTTACATGATTTTATTTACTCCCACCCAATTCTAATTTTTTAAATCTTACAGTTGGTAGAAGTAATAATAGACATACCTTCTAAATATTTAGAAACCACAATAAATCCAAACTCAATTCATTTTTGGTCTCATAAATTATCATCCTACCATTCAATGGTACACAGGCTCATTTACATTCCTTTATACAAAATGGGTCATATATTTAGTTCGTAATATTATTTTAATTAACCTGCTTTCTTCCAAATTCAAGAAAAATTCCATTGATTTAATTCCACAAAATTCACCACCATGGAGTCGCCGTTGTCTCCGTGCGAATATTCAATTGTCCATTCGCTCTCCGACGTTCCATAGAAAGATATTCATCCATAATAAAACATGCCACACATTCCAAATACTAAGTCAGTCTACCACAGACGAAAAACATCTACAAAAGTGCGTTGCGGGTGCGTACGTCTGCTCGAAGTACGCTTAATTTGCCCCTTCTGCTATTGAAATTTAACAAACCTTCCCTACCGGTGCTGTCGCAAGCAATTCATTTATTATTTAAATAATTAATCAATTAATCATCATTATCATCAAATTTTAAAATTGCATAATTTTAAATTGCTAATCAATTTCATTACTAGGCAATCATCTCTTCGATCAGCATCTTCAACTGCCATAGGAAGACTCTCAGTACCTAAACGCAATCCCAACACCAATTTCGGAGACCGAGCTTTTGCGGTAGCAGGCCCAACAGCTTGGAACAAACTCCCTTCACATTTGCGAAAGATCTACAGCTCTACTGAATTCAGAGCAAAACTAAAGACTCGTCTTTTTAAATTATCGCATTCGAAATAACGACCGCATTGGTTTAGTTGAATACTCAGTCCAAGGGAATTACTTATATATCTATTTACCTTCTACCCCCCAGATTACCTTGTTTAATTCAATAAAATTTAATACGGTTCTACTTTTGTATGCTTTACCACTGACAACACGAGCAATAATCATAACAGGTATTTATAATATATTATAAATATGTATGTTAGTTGTAAAACTAGTTTTAAGCCATAGTTGTAAGTCATTTTGCAGTAGTTTGTATAAAATATGCACGGGGTCATAAATATGTTTTAGTTTTAAATATGTGTTAGGTTTATATTCTAGTTATACCTTACATAAGTCTAAATTGTAAGTCACCAGCTATAACTTTTAGTTGTAAGTCACTAGCTATAAGTCATAGATGTAAGTCAATAGTTATAAATCATACTTATAAGCCATTATTAATAAATTTTAGCTGTAAGTTATCGGTTGTATGTCAAGTGATACGTTATTTAATTATTTGTATAGCGCCCTTGAGGTGATTTCCCCACGAAAACGGCGCTATAGATGTCATCCAATTGTAACTATTATTCATTTCAAATCGGTGTGTGTTACACTTCTAGACATTAAGCGCTTTCTATGATTATTTACGCATTCATAAACGAAGTTATTTCACGTCCTTTTTTCTCCTGTCAAATGCTGTGTGGTATTTACTCTACCGTGGTATTTTTTTTCTCAAATAGTATTCTTATTCGTGTGGTCTATTTTATCACGTGGTTCGGTACACTAACATTTAATCCATCTCCTGATACCCTCTTTATACATAATAAAATCGGATATTTATCCGAGACACTATTTAGTTTGCAATTGTGTTTTGGAAAAACTTTGTAATCATCATAAAGATAGCTGCCAATAATATGGCATTTAAAAATAGAGGATGATATTGACCAAGTCTTGAATTTGAAATATGATATCGATGAAGATGACATAAATTGAACTGGTCTCATTAGCTAAGTTGGTAAAGCGGTTGTCCCGGAAAGACAGAGGTATTTTCCTATGACTTGTTAAAAAATACATTAAAATTATCCTACAATTTGTCCAGCACTGTACTAGATATACGTTCTACATAGTGAGTTTTGACAAATTCGTCGGTGGAAATTTCAATTTATAATACAAAGGCCAAATTTCCCTTCCCCTTCCCCTTTCCCTTTCTCCAAAAGCCTGTAGCGGTTTTCCGAGCGTCACTGCCGCCCCTTTGCGATTACCGCTCAGAGATTACATGGTTATAGTTATATGTCATCACAATCAGAAAATGACCAGAACTTTGATATTAAACCATATTAAACCGAAGCTAAATTTATTTGTTTGATACCGAGACTAATTATTGAAAATATTTATTTGAACTATGCTGAAATCTAGATGAAACTTTAAAATAATTATTATCTTTTAATGAACAACCCTTAGATTTAGTAGCGTACAGCTTGATCGAGTATGGACTGCTGGCTTCGCTAATAGTGATAAATATTCATAACGCAAAACTAAAACTATGGACTTGTATTTCCCAGATATCTAAATAAATGCGGTCAAAGAACTTTAGAATGTTTGTTACTTAATTTTATTAGATTGTTACCGGTTTCGACACATCCGTGTCATTCACTGGCGTTCTTAAAACTAACGTAAATTAAACAAGGACGGAAATAATTAGACATTATTAGGTGAGGGTAGTGGGAGTGGTAGTGGTGATTTTGAGGGGTGGGGGGGGGGCGGCAGGAGGAATCAAAATAACAAAGAAACATGGTTAACAAAGATGATTTACAGGGTGCTATTACTAAATTAATTTTAAATCTATTTTTTTTTGTTTATTTCTAAAGTTTCTAAGGCACACAATTTAAAATACGTATTAATATTTCAATTGTTATTATAGTATTTTTATTTCTTGAAGCTATGGCGTGTTCCTGATAAATGATTAGCAAACTCGTAATGGTTATTTCTTCGTAAACAGAGTTCATGTTTTCTGATTCTAGTTTTAAAATGTAGTCATACATACATACTGCGCGTCGCATTCAGTGCTCTGAGGAACTAGCATCATCGATCCCTTCAGCACCGGTGCACAGTTGGGAAACACGCCAAACGCGCGCCCAACATTTGCACACCGTTGACATTTGTCACATGACAAAACATGTTCTTGTGTTGGAATGATCAACCGACCTCTGTATTTCCTCTCTCCTACAACATGGATCTCTTCAAGACCCAGGTTAACTCCTTCGTATCCTATAAAAAACCCTCCACACAGCATCCCCAAGGATTGAGAAACAATTATTTTCAATTTAGGTGTGGAATAACGTAAAAAAAAACCTTCATAAGTGTATGTTCTGTTTTTTTTTCCTCATAAAATATCTAGAATTTATTACATTGTTAATGCACAGGAAATGCAACAACAAAAAATTTATACAATCAGTTTAACGTAAATTTATTACAATATTTATGTATGAGTGTCGAAATCGCTCTGTGTGACCGATAATAAAGGTACGTTTTTTTCTGTTTCTTTTAATTTGATTACTTTTCAAGACTTCCCATTTCCCGGAGCCTGAAGGATAATAGCATCCAAAACATGGTGTTCCGTTATGAGTTATACAACTTACGAGGCTGCGGGAAGGAAACGGGACGCCGGAGTTTTTAAAGTAGTAAATTTTTACCATTAACTGATTAATAATATTATTTTGCAAGCCTTAAGGTGAAAACATTTCCCAAGAGTCGTAAAAAAGCTCTTACATCAGTAGAACCTACCCTTCTATTTACCGAAAGTTTTTCAATAAGTTATTCCGAAACACCTTGGCAACATTATTTCACCGGAAAGAGAGCGGAAATTAAAAAAGTTTCATCTGGCAACACCCACTGAAGAGAAAAACCGATGGAAATAAGTGAAGGGCGTCTCCGCGAGCCCAAAGTAGCTCAATAATTTATCCACACCATCCATATACAATACTGCTAGATTTGACGTGCCGTACAAATAAGCACGACATTTTTAACCAACTTTCAGTAATTTCATAACACTATTGAATTACACTATGACGGCCTCCATGGTCGAGGGGTAAGGCTCTCGACTATGAATCCGAAGGTCGCGGGTTCAAATCCCGGCGTGCGCGAGGAAATTTTATTTAAATAATTTGTGTTGTTTCACAATTAATTCATTAAAAATAATGTATAGTATATTTGCACACAAAGGAAGATACTTTCAGTATAGCCCTGGTGAACGACCATCATTCAGAATTGAAACGTTGCTTGAAATTGCTTTTAGCCGTGTTTGGTGACCAGATCTGAATAGCCAGGTATTTCCCCACCGTCCCCTCCCCCTTCTCCTTTCCTTCCCAATACCTTCAGCCTCGAAACATTCCCCAATTGGGGATGCCATAATCTCACTTGTTTAGACTATGTGCTGTATTCATATTAAAAAAAAATAGACTAGGTGGTTGAGTGGTTGTGGTCCTTGTCGCGGGTTCGAATCCCGGTCTGGGCAAGTAATTTTTATTTGATTAAATTATGTTATTTCACAAATTATTCATTTAAAATAATATCTAGTATATTTGCGCCACGTTCCAGAGTAGTAGATACTATCAATTTGGTTACCAGATGTGAATAGCAATGTTCTTCCTACCTTTCTCTCACCCATCTTCTTGTCCCCCTCAATACCTTCAGCATTACAACATACCGAAATTAGGGATTCCACGGTCTCAGTGGCTCTAGAAGGTTGAGTGCAGCTGGGATTCTTGTGTAGCATCACTTTAAAAAAATGACTAGCGCGCTTCACTCCAAATAACACAGAGCCAAAAGTTTATCCCAAATTGTATGATGTAATTTTATCATGTCATAAGAAACCAGAAAGGCACGCGTCACAAGTTTGAAGTTTAAACTTAAGAACCCAACTACACGTACCGCGCTGTATGCAAAGCTATTGTTGAGCGTGTAGTTTTTGACAAAACTGCTGTTGTAACTTGAATGCATTTACAGGCCATGAACCCATACATCGCCATACAACAACGACTAGAAGAAATTTAACAATTTATCAATTTTTTTGGAAACGAGGTGAGACGTACGTTTTTTTTTTCAAATATATCTGATTAATAGGAATATACCAGCCAAAAATAATTGCTAGGAGCTGTGTGTCTTATGTCACCACGAATACAGGTAATAGGCATAAAATTCGCTTGGCAAGCTGAGCGTAGAACTGTTGTAAACTCAAAAAGCGTGTTTTTGTTTATTTTATGAAGAATTGTGTAAGAAAAAAAATCAAAGTATTCATTTGAAAATAATATTAGTTATAAAACAGCATTTAAAAAAAAATGTTTTTACATGCGTTCATGATTTGATATTGAAAAAAAAAATTTCTAGTATGCGCTTACATATTTTGTCAAAAAAGTTTCTAGAAAATGGTTTAATTTTTCCAAAACATTTTTTTTTTATTTTCATAATGTAAGCCGATTCGTAGTATAAATTAATTGAAAAAATGATTTCACTGATAGCTTCGCCTTAATTTGTCAATAATAAAGTCGGCGCAACAGTTTTAATTTTGTTATTGAAAAATGTTCTCGATAAAGTTGCTTCAAACTTGCTAGGAGACAAATTTGCTCGATGTAGACCAAAAAAGTGTAAGAAGCAATGCTTCTTGCGATCTTTTGACTACGAGATAATGCATTTTCTTTTTGATAGATGTTTCGGGGACCTTTTTTGGTTCAGGCATCATTTTTAAGATACACGTGACCTGTCCAGATATTATTGGTCGAGGTTTCAAACATCGAAATTATTTCTTGATCAAAATATTTCATTTCTTTGGCCTTGGAGACGAAAAGTCTTACGTGAGTTGGCGACATCAGTTTTCTTTTAAATCGATGGTACAGGTCACACTCTAGGGAATATCTGCTTAGTGGTAACACCGTACAGCATGTTACATTATAAATGTATTCATTTTCGCGTGGGAAAATATTACTTGTGCAAACGTAAGTTGTGTAAATATTAGCCGTGTTTTATTTTCATAACCGTATAAAGTCTGCGTAATTCCACAAAAGTTGAAGGATGGGTATTTCGACAGTACCAGAAAACATATTAAATTAATTACATGGAGACTCCACTATATCAAATAATTATTCTTCAATTAGGGTTCCTGGTAAATGTACCACCCCCCTGGAGAACCATTTTTTTTTTGCAGTTACTCCACAAATATGTTGTAGGAGGGAGCAAATACAGAGGCCGGCAAATCATTCCACATCCGAGCAGTTGAACACGAGAACGAGTAATAGAAACGACACGTTCTCATGTGGCAAATGTCAACCGTGTGAACGCACGTTGACCGTGTTTCCCGACTGTGCACTGATGCCGAAGGGATCGATGGCGCTAGTTCCTCAGAGCATCTTCCATTGAAATACTGTTAGAACAAGGACAGCATTCCCACTTGGCGTCGGTGCTCCAAAGATTGCAATCCATTTCTTAAGGTAGGCGAATCTATCAAACGGATCGGCCGTTTCTGCACAGAGTTAAGGGTTTTTTCACATATTTTGGGTCTCCCGATCAGAAGTGGCTGCCAAATTCTACAGCACACTTGCAATTTGTACAGGTCTATTTTACTATTAACCATTATTTAAATATCCAGCACCTGCCATAGGTCACCCTGCGTGATATGCTATTTTTGGTGACTTAACAAGCGTACCTGGCTACACGTGGTGAGGTCTGCCCACCAGCTGCGTGGTGTGCCGGATCGAGATTTGTACCGAATGTACGATATAAACAAAAATCGGATAGGTATATCGGAGACACCATCCAAAGTATGCAAATAAATTCGGGTAGAATCTTGTAGTCATGATGAAAAAACGTAGCAGCCAAAAATATATGGGAAGCAAATGAAAATGATATTAACAGTTCTTAGAAACCGATGATAGATACTGATAAAAATGACGGGACGTATTGGGGTATCCGTAGCTCAGTGAATTAGAGTGTAAGATCCCGGATAGACCACGAGGTCCTGGGTTTGAGTCTTTGCTGCTGCCATTATCTTTTTTTTTCTTTTCTGCGTCTTTTCAGTTTCATGTTTCATTTTGAAAGATGTTAATATTATCTTCAATGATTAAAAATATATTACAATAAGGTTTATGAACTTAAATCTTCTATATGTATATATATATATATATAAAAATGAATGTTTGTCTGTCTGTCTTTGATTTTTTTGAAAATTACTTGTTCGGTTTGACTGAAAATAGCACATTTTTATTTCATTTTTACATTTATTTTTTAAAAATTCCTGCTTGTGTTTTCCATTTTGAAAATATTCTACCCAAAAAAAACCTTCTTCTCTTGAACATGTAATCTATGGCTAACCAGAGTGATACATCCTAGGGCTGACCTCAATACAACATGGCGGGATCAATGTTTTTCATACTAATTTTATAACGTTATAGCAACAGTTTTACGTATTGGATTTTATTCAAACTACTCTCTAAACCTTCCCGACACTAATAAGAACTGTGTAAACTGCTATTTTCAGCTCAGCGAAACCGGTCCAGTATTTGTCAAGAAAATCGACGACAGACAGACAAACATTTATTTATATATATAGAGATATAAAAAAATAATGTAACACACAGCAGGGGTGGGAATTTATAACTAACCTTTCGATTTAATTTTTTCTGTTATGAATTTACTAAATTATTTTTGTTTAATATGATAATAAAACCCTCTAAATGAAGAGTGACACCGAAAAGACAAATAAAATAAAAAGGTACCAATTACACCTTGGACTCCAACTCGGATATGTACTCGTACGATGAGATTTATAAGCTTTGATTAGATATTCCAATAAAAATTTTATATTTATACTAGAAAAAAAAATTCAAAAGATATCCCGAATATAAATAAAATCAGAGAGGAAGAGACACTACGTATATTTAAAATAAATTCGGGTAGAATCGTATAGTCAATATAGAAAGATAGCATCCAAAACATGTGAGAATTAATTGAAGGTGATAACAATTCTATAATTATAGTATTATATAATAAAAATAACGGACAACAGTCGGACAGCATTAGCTCAGTGGATAAGAGCGCTGATCCCGGAGGGACCGAGAATCCTAGACGCAACGGTTACCTTTTTTTGTGTCTTTTCGGTTTCGCATTTCATTCGCTTCAATAACTTATTCCAATAAAAAATGAAAAATAAATACGATTACCAGAAATCCTCTTTTCCCACTGCCATTTCGAAGGAATGAAATGAAACTGTCTCAAAAGATTTTTTTACCATGGCACATAAAATGCTTTACATTGTCGAGGCGAATTTTGTATAATTTTTCAGAGAGACGGGAAAGGGGAGGGTGGGGTCAGCAAGATTACGTCTAGGCCCTCCTATGTCCGGGACGGGATGTAGTTAAATACATTCGGCCTACCCTCGTCACAAAAGGGAGAATTTTTCACCCTTCGCGGGTTCGAGTTATTTGAAAGAATTATTGAGGGTAGCTTCGCTTGAACCAGAATATATCAGGAGGGTGGTGTTGTGACGATAAAGAACTGAGAGATATTGAGAAAACCGTTATTAAATAAAAATTTGGAATGGAAAGAAAACATATCGGCAACTTTAAGGGAGGTTCATAAGAAAACTGAATAAGAATCACACATTGAGCTTAGTTTTTACTTATGTATTTGGTGGCGAGTGAATACAGAAGCACCAGAAAGCCTCTTTAACGAAAATTCCTTACGTTTTTCCTTAGGCTAAGGCTTCTTACTTAACTAGGGAATTCCGGATGGACGTAATGAAAAATTCCTAAGCAGTTTGTTAAGAGATTATTTGTGAAATATTTTCAAGTGACCCAAGGTTTTGAACAAAAACTTTTTTTTTTAAATTATATTATATCATAATTCATTTTAATATTTTTTTATTTTATTTTTAAATACCGTAAATATTCCTTTTAACGTTTTGTGAAAAGGTACCTACCTCTCTAGATATTAATGACCTTTTTATTATGTTACTACTTCTACAAGTGACACATGCCGCCGTGGTATATCTATGCCCCGCCTGCCGTTGTGTATTGTTTTTTTTTACTTGTTACATTGTTTATTTATATTTAATATTGTTTGTTACATTGTTAACTCATAATTAACATTGTTACATCATAATAGTGTTTTTCCCTTGTTAAAACTATGCAAGTACTTTTTTTTATTTAATATCAACGGTATAAATATACCATAAACAATAATTGCATTGCACAATTAAATACAAGCATAAAAATATAAGACAAATAATTTTAAAGGTAACTATTAAATGTGGCATCAGGTCGTACAATGAGATCAGAGAGTATATAAAGAATAAAAGCTCATGAAGGCTATAAAAGTAAGAGATAACATGCATATAAAACAAATTAAATTAATAAATACTGATTGAAACGATATGATAGATCCGTTACATCTGTGTATCTATGACTAATTTCATGTAATCTAGGTACAAGCGAGTGTTCGTAATGCTCAGTCCTGGTGTTGTTACATTTAAACAGGATTTTGGAAGGAGTAGCTCTCGTAGAGGTATATGAAAGTATATGGAGTTAATTAAATCACGTAAATTAATAAATAAATTAATGAATGTCATTCGGCAAATGACAGCTGTCAGCTGTCATCCGAGAGAAGCGGAACCGTAGTTAAGGAAGAAATCTTTTAGCCTAAGGAAAAGGATAAGAATTTTTTCTTAAAAAGCACCAAAATTGGCATCCAGGATTGATGGTCGCTATTAGAAACACATATTCTTACTTTTTCAAAAAATATTGAATTCATTTGCATGTCTGCGACCTTGGATTCAAAGGGTCTCAACAATCCTCTCACCATGCAAACAAATTCATGTCTCCATGATGTACCACAACGTTACCCGAAGAGTTTTGAATCCTATTACCCATTTCTATCTAGAAATATTGTTCTGAATAATTTTATATGGATGGTGAAATATATTTTTTGGGATTGACTGAAGAAAAATTTAATTGATATTAAATCAATTTAAAGTATCGATATATAAACTACTAGATTTGGCGTGTCATAGAAATAAGCACTGTAATTTTGGCCTACCTATAAGTAATTTCGTAACACAAATCCCTGTTAAATTCCGTTGCCTCGATTCGAAAGACTAGGATGCTTCGTTCCACAATACCACAGAGCTTAAAGTTAACCCCAAATCGCATGATTGATGTCCATTTGGTCCACTAATAGGATACCAGAAAGAAACGCGTCACAAGTATGAAGTTGAAATATAAGATCCCAACCTCATATAAAACTTCGTGGCCGCGCCGTATGCAAAGCCATTTTTGAGCGTGAACTTTGTGATAAAACTACTGTTGTAACATGAATGCATTCATATGTCATGAACCCACATACCTCCATACAATAATGACTTGAAGAAATTGAACATTTTATCAATTGTCAGTTTACTTTGTACTTCTAACTGTATCAGTTTTGTGTTTAAAAAATTATCTTAATAAAGTTAACCACTCTGTTGATGCAAACTTGCTGGGAGATAAATTTGCTTGATGTAGACCAACAAAAGAAAACAACTTCTTCTTGCTTCATGCGATTTTTTGACTAGGAGATAATGCACTTTGATGAATATTTTCACGAAACATTTCATTTTGGTTCGGGCGTCATTTTTAAGATCCACGTGCTCTGTCTAGATATTGTAGGTCGATGATTTAAATGCATTTAAAGAGCATTGCAGACTGATACGTGAATCCTAAAATAAATTTAATTAGTAAATAAAAATAACTTTACTTGATAATATATGATTTAAATCAAAACTGACAAATTTTGTTTTAATAGAATCAAAAAACACTACGCAATTCAAATATTTTCAATTTGCTATCCCAGTAACATTCATTAGATAACACCTCTGCCATAGGTCACGCCAAGTGGCTCGCTACGGCTGGTGACTTGTTCGGGTTCATGAGGTGAGGTTTGTCCTGGTAATTCCTACCTGCGGATGCATCTGACAACCACCATCTGAGTTGTGGGCCGGTCAAGAGAGACCCCTTAATTTCTCCTACCGAATCCCCTCAACCATTTGCCATGCGCTACAGTGGGAGGGATCGATTAATATGTTCGTCACTTCTGAACACACTGACCTCCAGATTCCTTTCCAACCCTCTTACTTTTTCCTTCCCAGAACTTTATCTCCTTCCTAACACTCTACTAATTATGTGTACCATTTTCCATTATCCAAAATCTCAAGACTTGTTAACTCAAGCCAGGCTGTTAATTTTTTGTTGGCAGTCTAAATAATTTTTGTCAAACTTACACTCTACTAATTATGTGTACCGTTATCCATTATACAAAATTTCGAGACTTGTTAACTCAAGCCAGGCTATTAAATTTTTGGTGGAAGTCTAAATAAACGCTGTGTATAGAATCATTAAAGATGATATATGTCTCTTGGAAACAACATACGGACAAACTTTTTTTTAATAAATATCCAACCTACCGTTATTTCAACCATTGGCGTAACGCCTCATGTAAACATGAACTGAAAAAGGCTGTCCTTTTGCGACTTGAGGAGATATATTTGTACTTATTTGGGTTATTTACGACCTCCGAGGCTAGCAATCACTGAAAACGTAATCCCTAGAAGTGCGATCTACACCGATTCGAAAGAATGACAGATGTCGCTACTTTACATAAGTCATTTCGACTCCTTATCCCCAAACAGGCTAATGAAATTGATTTTCTGTTCAAAAGATAAGATAACAGGGGAATAAAGATGAATGAAGTGGAGCTAATGATGAATGTAAGTAAGTCTAAAGTCATGGTATTTGAAACAACTTGAATCCGTATTAACGCACGGCACATTAATTACGGTGCGGATGAGGAACTCCAGTGAAAAATACACTATTTAAAACTATGTATTAACAATATTAACATAGATCAGCAAACGCCGATTCTGAATATGTAACTTTTATTATATATAATTAATTATTCGTAGAATTTATAAATCGTTATTTAAAAGTTAACAAAAAATCATTTCATCAGAACCCCTTGTTATGTTGGTACAATTGCATTTGAAACATCTGACGTCACGTGCGTATTCTGTTTTAAGATTAGTAATGACATTTCGATTTTTCACTTTCTTTTTTTTTTATTTCTTTTTTTTATTTTTACTAATTAGATGAATGCACAAGAAAAAAAAAATTTTAAACTTAAATTCTATTTATTTTAAAGCTAATAATAAATTAATGTTGTCTTGGTCATTGGGACCACATTGCGACAGAGCAAAGCACTAGCTGATGTGTACTCGGCCTTACTCAGTATTATTTTATTTTTTTGGAATAAAGTTATGAAGTTGTAGATTCTTGCTTATTGTTTGGATCCCGTAATTGATTTGACAGCGAAAATGATGCCCTGTGACGACTATTACTAGCTCTAAACAAAGAAACATTTATGTTAAAATTTTATTTCAATTTGAACATTTATTTTTTTTCAAAATATATCTAAATAATAAAGTTTTTAAGTAGGTACCTAGTTGTGTCTTCTCATTGAAAATATTCTACCAAAAAAAAACCTCCTTTTGAATATGCAATCTGTGGCTAACCAGAGTGGTATATCTATGGGCTAACCTCAATACGACATGGCGGGTTCAATATTTTTCAACAGTTTTACATATTGGATTTCATTCAAACTGCCCTCTAAACCTTCCCGGCACTAATGAGAACAAACTGTGCTATTTTCAGCAAAATCGAGGACACATAGACAAAGATTCGTTTTTATGCATGGAGATTTCCAATAATAGCACAATTTACAGTGCTTTCTTATGAATTAAAGGGATAAATTAAATTAATAAATTCACAATTCGCATGTGGAGTAAGACTGAATCGATTGACTACTGCGAATGAATCCGCACATGTCTACTGTATTCAAATCAACACTCGGTGCGATACCTACCATATAATTCTGGCATACGTAGACGCCCAATATACGCTTGTCATTTTATCGCTTCATTGTGAACTGCCTTCAGCAGTTGACGGTTTTCCACAATGTGGCACTTTTATATCTCACTATCCCTTCTGCGAGTATTTATGGTAGTTTGTACGACATTATAGGTATTTCTATGGCTGGTTATTCATTATGCATAGCACAAAGGGTCTGTGTGAATTTTTGTAGCAAGTGATAACGTCCGACATTTAAAATAAAATAAATTATTTAATCAGGAGAGGGACGTCGGGGGAAACTATTTATTAAATCAATACAATTATAATATTACTATAAACATAATGCTTTTAAATTGAAAATATATTTTACGTATTTTTTTAAAATAATTAACATATCATTTATCAATATCAAATCAAAAATTTGACCCTTTTAGACCGTCCTTTTTTTACGGCAACTCCACATAGGAGACCCTGAGGGAAATAATTTTCCTCAAGGATTATATAATCTTTGGGGATGCTGTGTGGAGGGTCTTTTAGAAGATAGGAAGGAGTGAACTTGGGTCTTGATGAGACCCATGTTGTAGGATGGAGGAAACACAGAAGCCAGCAGATCATTCCACAACCGAGATGTCTAACTTAAGAACGAGTCGTAGAAGCGACCCGTTCTCATGTGACAAATGTCCACCATGAGCAAATGTTGGTCACGCGCTTGGCGTGTTTTCCGACTATGCACCGGTGCCGAAGGAATCAATGACGCTAATTCCTCAGAGCATCTTCCATTAAAATACCGGTAGAACAAGGACAGCATTCCCACCTGACGTCTGTGTTCCAAAGATTGCAGTCCGTTTGTTAAGATAAGTTCTACGTATATTCTACAAATATTTTAAATTGTATACTAAAAATTCAAGAAGAAATTTAAAAAAAAATGGGTGTTTTTTGTTGTTTTATATATAATTTTGTTTTTTATATTTCATCGTATTTTTTTATATATTATTACAAAATACATTTTAATATTTAGTTATGTATTTAAAAAAAAAAAAAACGCTTTTAAATATTGGCATGAATTGTTTGTTGGTTTAAATCTTAAATACTCTTCAATACTTCAATAAAAAATATTGTATATCATAATGTTGCAATAATATTCTATTTTTATACATTTCTTGAAGAACTTAAGCTGTAAATCAACAGTAACACTATATTAAATCTCATATGCCTTCTGTTATTTCAATTCCTGCTGACAAACAATTCATTTCAATATTTAAAAGCGTTACGTGCTAAAAGTGTTTTTTTTCTAAAACTTAAAAATTAGCACCATCTTTGAGTGCATATTGACCAAAAAAAATAACAATCATATCCCGAAAATTAAAAATGGTAAAAATTGTAAAATAAATTCTGTAAAACAACAGCTTAATATGACTTAACGATTGTCGTAACGAACATTGCTATATATAAACATCTTGTACAGTTGAAGAGGGAGGACTTCATCCACATGACAAACGCAGTAATTGTTGTGACAGGGAGGAAAATGTTTCCAGGCTATGCCAAACGTAACAACCCCTCCCATCAAGGGGTGTATACTGGCTGAGGGTTGTTTTCCCTTTGTAAGGTTAACTTTGAACGATGGTTATGACAACGGAGAATAAAGGCAAGTCTTTCGTTTGCAGCATGAATGCAAATTTTGTGTGGCTTGAATGTTTTCGTCGGATTTTTGGACTTAAGTCCTGGTAAGGAAACTAACTTGTTTATTTCCTTAAACATATTAGATATACAGGTATACTGAATAGAAAACAAGTGAAGCAAGTTTACTGTGCTCTTGTACAATCATCTCTCTAATATGGTATTACCAGTTGGGGTAGTGCCACAAATACTAACCTGGAACCTTTAGCAAAGATCCAGAAACTAATTGTGAAGGTTATTCTCAAAGTTCCATTAAGGACTGATTTTATTTTTAAGAAACTAAATATTCCCAACTTGAAAAAAACATATCCAAAAAATATCCTGCTGGATCAATTTAAAAATATCCATATGTTTGATGAAAGAACAAGCACTAGAGCCCTAAGACAATCACATGTAAAATCTTTTAATATTTCAGTTTGTGTCACCTCTTATGGACAAGGAAGTATTAAGTACAATACTATTAAGCTATTCAATTCCCTACCTAGTGACATCAGAAATACGCAAAACAAAAGTTCCTTTAAAAGTAGGATCATTGATCACCTCCAATAAACCTGTCTGCTTCTAAATTTTATTAAACCTTTAAATTTGAATCCTTTTGTGAAAAAAAATATTAAATTGTAATCTATTAATCTATTTGTCATCTAAATATCCTAGCTGAACAACCACCTGCGTAAATTGTCATCTCAATACAGGCGTTTCACACCTAGTGAGATGGACAATACATCAGCCGATAACAAATGTTCATATATAAAAATAAAAATAAAAACTATTTTTATAAACAATAATTATTAGCCTGAAACACTCATCCAAATTGAAAAAACCTTTTCGAGCAAAGATAAATCTCGCCGACAGGACTCGAACCTGCACCCTTCTGATGTCCGGTCAGATGCTCTACCGTTGAGATATTATATTATATATATATTGACATGATGGGGTCATTGGGGTTCAGTAGAAACAGGTAACTTCGTCGAGTGTCAAGTATTTTATTAATTCACAATGTAAAATATATTCTTAACTGGTAGGTATTGTGGGTGTCACTTAATTACACGAACTGTTTTTACGGGTAATCTGCACACGGTCCAGTGGGGAGATTACCAGTCGTCTCGATGTTCAGGTGGTACTTCCGGTAGGGGGAGGTTTTGGTGCTGGGCGGACACGCGTTTCGGCTTTCACTTGACGACCGGTTTCAGACGGTTCAAGAGGATGATCAGCAGGATGCCAGAGGCGCTCGACTGCTGTCCGGTGGTGATTCCTGCGGTGGTGGATATGTGCCTTGATGGGATCACGGCGTTGGAGGGCAGGAGGCGAAGGGCACTCGACTGCACTCGAACGGTGGGCGTTGGGGTTCGGCGGTTCCTGCCGAGTTTTCTCGCAGCGTCTCAGGCTGGGGATGCAAGTGGCCTGCTTGCTTTGTAGGAGACGGGAGTCTCGACTACGACCACTGGCCGGACGGTCTCTACTGACTCGTCTCTGTCCACTACTGACCTTGCTTCGGCCAAAGTCCCCCTTTTTAATCCATCCGAACTATTCTTCGGGTTCCTTCGCGAACTACGAACTGTGGCTCGGTGGCTTTTAATTAGTTCGCTGTTAATCCCTTTAACTGCCTTTTCTGGCGACTGCGAAATTCCCGGGATTTAAAGCCGGGCGTTTGTAAATTACCCTCAGGTAGACGGACCTCGGGTACCGTATTAGGGATTAGCATAAATCGGTGTTTCCCGCACTTATGGCTTGTATCAATCCACCCCGGTTTCTTGTGGTGAAACAGCGCTGCTTTTAATTTCCACCCCGGCTTCTTGATGTCTTTATAGAGTTCCTCGCTGGAACTTGGTGTTGTGTACTGTCGTATTTCCAATTTCTCTGATTTGCAGGATTCGATCGGCAATATCTCCGTCTGCTGTTTGTCGCTGGTTTCCATTATGATGCTGCTAGGTATTATTGTTTGCGGTACATCAGCCATTTTCACTTCTGCCGAGTGTACTATTTGGTATACCTCGGTAGGTCTCACTTCCATAGGGGGCGCATCTTCTGCGTACTTGTTTTCAATGACGTCATGGGCCGGCGTCGCTACAGGCGAAGTTGATTGAGGCTCTATTTCTGATAATTCACTTTTGATAGGTGAATCTAACTCCGGTGAAGCGCCAACATTAGGAAATATGGCAGAGTCCTCGTTATTGGCTGTCTCCGCCGCCGTGTTTATCTCCAGTTGACAAGGCGGTGAGGCAGTTTCTTCTTCTTCGATGATTTGTGGTGTTGCCTCTGCGGTATGCAGAAATTTTTCTAACGGAAAATTGCACCACCAATTAACTATCTCCCGGAACCTTTTCCAATCAAGTGGTCCTTTGCTTTCGACTATTTGACCCCACGCCATAGAAAATGCTAAATTCACGCCACGAAATTGACTTATCGCTATGTCACACTTCTCGCCTTCTGGAACTTTCCATGTTTCGAAATATATCTCGCACTTATATGAAAATATTTTCCAATCGTCAATATCTTGTCTCGCGAATTCCGCTGTTAGTGGTGGTCTGATATATTCGCTTGATGAGGGCGCCACAAGGTTTTCAGCCGAACCTTGAAACGGCCTGTAATTATAATCGTTCAGGCGTGATGGTGAGTTCGCTTCTTCGTATCGGGGTTCCTCGTAATAGCACGAGCGATGATCGTCTCGATTATCTCCATCATCACACTCGCGATAATACGATCTCTCTCTTGAAGGAGATCTATAATGCTCCTTCTCTCTTGATGAATAATTCTCGCGTCCATATCGTTGTTCATCGTAATAGCGCGAGCGACGATCGTCCCTGTCAGATGGTTCTCGATAATCTCCATCCTCATACTCGCGATAATATGATCTCTCTCTTGAAGGAGATCTATAATGCTCCTTCTCTCTTGATGAATAATCCTCGCGTCCATATCGTGGTTCATCGTAATAGCGCGAGCGATGATCGTCCCTCTCAGATAGTTCTCGATAATCTCCATCCTCATAATCGCGATAATGTGAACGCACTATTGAAGGAGATTCATAATATTCTTTCTTTCTTGAAGTATCATTCCCGCGTCTGTATCGTGGCTCATCGTACTCACGATGATATGATGGCTCTCTTGAATTATTATTATATTCCTTCTTTCTTGACGAATAATCTCCGCGTGCTGGCGACCTCCATTTATCATCATCCCTGCTGGAGCGTTGGTTTGTGCTTGACGGTGAGCGGCGGCGTGAACTATGACTAGACCTGACATGCGGTTTAGCATCGTTATTGTTGTTGGAGAAATAGCTCTGCCAGAGACGGCTGGTTTTAGTCCTCGGCGGAGACCACGCGTCGAAATATCGGTCTATTTTTCTTCTGGGCGAGACGCGCTTAGGCGACGTGTAATCTTTCCTCGCTCTAGAACGCTGGCTTTTGGGGGCGACATGGTCCGCATGTCGGCTGCTTTGTTTACCTGAGGCCGAGGGTTTGTTTCGGCTCTTGTAAACGGTACGGCTCGAGTCACTTTCACTTTTACGCGGCATTTTTATGACCACTGAAATTTAAATTTTGAGATTGAAATTACACTGCACTTTTGAATTTACTGAACCCGATCTCAGGGTGTGGGTACGAATTCAAATCTGTCCCATAGGGCAGTTTTTCAAACACGAAATGAATCCACGTTGGCGCCAATTGACATGATGGGGTCATTGGGGTTCAGTAGAAACAGGTAACTTCGTCGAGTGTCAAGTATTTTATTAATTCACAATGTAAAATATATTCTTAACTGGTAGGTATTGTGGGTGTCACTTAATTACACGAACTGTTTTTACGGGTAATCTGCACACGGTCCAGTGGGGAGATTACCAGTCGTCTCGATGTTCAGGTGGTACTTCCGGTAGGGGGAGGTTTTGGTGCTGGGCGGACACGCGTTTCGACTTTCACTTGACGACCGGTTTCAGACGGCTCAGGAGGATGATCAGCAGGATGCCAGAGGCGCTCGACTGCTGTCCGGTGGTGATTCCTGCGGTGGTGGATATGTGCCTTGATGGGATCACGGCGCTGGAGGGCAGGAGGCGAAGGGCACTCGACTGCACTCGAACGGTGGGCGTTGGGGTTCGGCGGTTCCTGCCGAGTTTTCTCGCAGCGTCTCAGGCTGGGGATGCAAGTGGCCTGCTTGCTTTGTAGGAGACGGGAGTCTCGACTACGACCACTGGCCGGACGGTCTCTACTGACTCGTCTCTGTCCACTACTGACCTTGCTTCGGCCAAAGTCCCCCTTTTTAATCCCATCCGAACTATTCTTCGGGTTCCTTCGCGAACTACGAACTGTGGCTCGGTGGCTTTTAATTAGTTCGCTGTTAATCCCTTTAACTGCCTTTTTCTGGCGACTGCGAAATTCCCGGGATTTAAAGCCGGGCGTTTGTAAATTACCCTCAGGTACGGACCTCGGGTACCGTATTAGGGATTAGCATAAATCGGTGTTTCCCGCACTTATGGCTTGTATCAATATATATATATATTGTTTACAGGTGAAAATATAATAAAAACAGTAGTTATTGAATGAAACACTAGTATATATTGATTAACTTGGCGGGTTTGCGATAAGCCGACGTAGCTCAACGGTAGAGCATCTGACCGGCAATCAGAAGGGTGCAGGTTCGAGTCCTGTCGGCGACATTTATCTTTTCTCGGAAGCGTTTTTTCAATTTGGATGAGTGTTTCAGGCTAATAATTATTGTTTATAAAAATAATTGTTAACCTTTGCGCTATGCACAAAATCTTGTCTTAAAAACTTTAGTTTATCAATTAA
>JAHDVE020004766.1:0-24773 GCA_022606495.2 Halesus radiatus | reverse complement strand
TTTCTTTCCAAAATCTAGTAACGTAAGCGTATAATTGGATTCGCCAGCTATTATTCTAAATTGTATTCCTTCTTTTCCATCACCTAACGCTTGCCCTTTATAAAATCCTATACCTGTTGTTTAATAACGAAAAGTATTGTCCGTTGCTTTAATAAACCTTTCCAAATACTTAGTCCGCCCCTGACGTGCGAGTCCTTTCCTTTTGTTTTATTGTCGTCAGGGTTTAGCGTAATGATCTACCTGCTACTTTAAACCCGGGCAACCCACTTCAGATGTTCGAGCACGTGGTAACCTTTTTCTCAACCTATGATCCATTGTCTACCACGAATGTTTAGACTGCATCTTCTATCACTAATTTCATAATCGAACTAAGTTTATTTTGTAGTTGAGGCTGTAACACGCATAAACTACGCAAATAATCTATTTATTTTTTCCGTGTAGCTAAATTGTTTTCTTTGAATCATTTTGCATTATTTGATTTGACATTATACCCATACCTATTATAATTATTATTTTGATAATTAAATCTTCTTGCGCTCTTCTTTTACTTATTGAAGGTTAGATTACCGCAAACTGCTGTTCTGAACAAAGCTTCTAATATCCATTTTTCTCTCCTCCCAAACTATAATTCCCTAGTCACTTATCGAAGGTTAGATTACCTCAAACTGTTGTTTTGAACAAAGCTTCTAATATCCATTTTTCTCTCCTCCCAAACTATAATTCCCTAGAGGACTCGTCGAGGTTGGAAAATTCAAGACTATTATTTTTAACAACATAATAACTGTCCTATTTCAAAACTTGCGTCTCTATTTTCTGTGAATTTAACACTTGCATGGTTTTCTGTTAAAAGATAACTATCTTTATTGCTTCTATGTCTACGTTAAATGGTACAATAACGTTCGTGGATTGAATATCTCTCTCCGGTTCTTTGTATTGTGAATCATTTCAATTATAATTCCTAAATCTCTGTGTCTAAACATTTCTAGTTCTTATAGAAGGTTCACTAACATCAAATTTTAGTAAATTTTATTATTTTTCTAATTCTTTTGTATTGTTAACTGCTTCGCTAGTAATTCGTAACTACTTTTGTCTGAACGTTTCTAGTTTTTTTTTATTTTTAATTGAGGGTTGGCTAACATCAAATTTAGTTAGGTATTTCTAATTCTAATTATTTTGAATACGTTATCTGTCAACAAATACGAAAATATACCTATCTTGTATTACTACAAGCTCCTGGTCACACGGCGCCAGCTGAGATGGCCCCCCCCCCACTAGGCTTTAAAGATGTGATGGCCCGTCCTTCCTTCGTTTATGATTTAATTTAGCAATAGACTTTCGTTCGCGCCACCGATTTAAGGTGACTCCTCTACTGCTGCCTTAAATTTTCCTAACTAATGTGATTGGAAAACTCTTTGTAGTTTTCCTTTCAATTTGAGGTTTTTCTCCTCCTTGGCCAGCGTGTAACGTCCAGCCCTATGCTAACATTCGAGTGTTTCCGATTTTCATGATTTTCACGGAAATTTTGCACTCCAATGTGGTCAATTTCCCAAGCTTTTCCGGAGTCTACGTTGTGTTGTTTTTTGTTTCAGACTATTGGAAAAACAAGGCCTTATTTGTGGTAACCCCTATTCTTTGTAGCGTAGGCAGACTCTCGCATACCATTGACAGAATTCGTATTCCTAACATTCCTATCTTAGACTTTAATGTTCTGAACTCTCTATTATTATTCTACCATGCAATCTACGTTAATTTCCTATGGGAAGACTAGCATTTTCCTAACTTTACCCCTAAATTTTCTATTTTTTCTTCTATCGTGAGTTTTAATGGGAAAACTTAGCTTCTGGGCTATACTAATTGCACTATTCCTGATCTATATAATACGACGTAGTTTCGATTTTAAATTTGGTATACATAAATGTAATGATCACAGTATTATCGCCTTTCCTCATCGTACTAAGTGTTATTCTACATGGGTTAGTTTCAATGAATTTCATGGTTAAAAAGGTACAGTTTTACTTATTTTGGCGCCATCTCCATCCTCTCCTAAATTTGGGAAAATTACATGATTAGGTTTTAGTTTACACAGCTTTTGTTATGACGAGAGATCGAATACGGTTTGTTTTGCTGCAATTCGGCTCCAGACCTACCCCTAAAGTACTCAGATGACCACGTTTCCGGTCAGTAACTCTCTCTTCACAGACATACAGCCTGACCAAACGGTATACGTAACCTCTTCAATTTTCAGTTCGTGCGCTATTGGTCATCCCCTGTACCGCGACGGAAAGAGCACCTTCCTTATCCATGGGTCCGAGACCCTCCGAATTCCCGTCCTCCAGACAGTTACATTTAAAGGAGATCAAACCGGTTCCGTCCTCTCGTCAAACAACATTATATACTTGCGAATTTTTGCAAAGTCCGGGTTGAAAGGCCGTCCCTCGCATCAAAAGTTCAGAGATAACCACGCTTAAATCAGCAATTATTTCTGCCCAATCGATAGGTACAAATTATAAATATATGTAAACAATACGAGTTTTTATAATCCACAAAACTCCAGTTTTCCCAGAAAATTGTGGATCTGACATCTCCAACACAGGTCGTGAATCTGTGCCAGATATTCAGACATATTACATAAGAATATACGTAAAAGTGATAATACAATATACATGATATATTACTTTTGGTTTGGTTGACAGGTTGGTTTAATGAGACCCTGCTATCTCATGTAGTTTGAATTTAACTGTAGATTGATTTTGTTTGGAGAAAAGGTAGGACTCCAAAAAGTCCAAAATTTGCAAGGCCTGAACCTTGAAAACCTAAGTCGAAGATAAAATTAATTTTATAACATAACTTGGGAACGTATTGTCGACGAATGATTATGCTTATTTTGATATTTCTAGTAATGTGGGTTTTTGTTTGTTCTGTTGAATTCATCAATATGTTCGAACGGGTGTGGAGCGCCTTTGAATTGAATCTTCCCATGAAAATGGCGCTATAAAAATATTTATGTACGCAAACTACAAATACGTGATTTCTAAAAGATGATAGTCCACCGCAAAAGATGATAGTTATTTTTCAATTAAATGTCGACGTTTGTTAAAGTACTTATTCTTCGTAAGATGTACTGAAATTCGAATATATATATATACTCATACGTATCTACATACTTCGATAAAAGAGGGTGTGGTTTGGAATGTTGACCTAGTTTTAATAACAGTCGAGGATGTGTGTCATTGAGATATGCGACAGTTATTAAGTGTCAGAGACCCCCGTCAGGAAGCATAACAATTAGGATTCATTGGTTTGTTTTAGAATGATAACGATCTTTGAATTAATAAAAAATCGTTTGGAATGTTGATAATATTAGTAACGTTAGTTTTCGAATTTATATGTTAGGGAAAATATATACTAATAAAATAAATAGTTTTTATAGGACATATACATAAATATAATAAATGGTTTTATATATATATATATTAAACATTGTATATAAATAAACATAAAATAAATAACGGCCATATAAATTTGATAGATACATTATACACTTTCTTTATATATATACCTATACACACATACATACTCTTAGTAAAGGCCAAGTCTTTAGCTGAAGTTATTTCACTACACAGTGAAATACCTATAAAAGATGTTCTGAAGTTGTTGACTATGAATTTACTCGATAAAGACAATTATACAGGTAGGTATCTACCGGAAATTTTTATAAATACTTAAATGTATTTATGGAAAAAAATAGGTATTTTTGAATATTTAAAAAGTCAAGTGCTGGTAATGAGTGAGACAATTGAATTATCTATAGTACTAGTTTAATTATAATTCAATGCGAAAAGAGAGGTTTATACAGGTAAGTATCTAACGGAAATTATTATAAATACCTAGATGTATTTATGTAAAAATTGGATATTTCTGAATATTTAAAATCAAGTACTGGTATTGAGTGAGACAATTGAATTATCTTTAGTACTCGTTTAATTATAATTCAATGCGAAAAGAGAGGTTTATACAGGTAAGTATCTAACGGAAATTATTATAAATACCTAGATGTATTTATGTAAAAATTATATTTCTGAATATTTAAATTCAAGTACTGGTATTGAGTGAGACAATTGAATTATCTATAGTACTAGTTTAATTATAATTCAATGCGAAAAGAGAGGTTTATACAGGTAAGTATCTAACTGAAATTATTATAAATACCTAGATGTATTTATGTAAAAATTATATTTCTGAATATTTAAATTCAAGTACTGGTATTGAGTGAGACAATTGAATTATCTATAGTACTAGTTTAATTATAATTCAATGCGAAAAGAGAGGTTATCGTAAAATATTTAATGGAGCTAGCACAAATATTTGATTAGAACGGCTTTGATCAAGTATACAAAACATTCACTCATGATAGATAACGGTCGTATAGTATTGACCTATATATTAAACAGTAAATATAAATATATATATATACATATTTACATATACACACATACAATACATGTACTTATAAGTCATTAGAAATATAATTCATATCTCCATCCTCGCCTTCCCCGGGATCCTGACAACTTGTATATTAATTTGACTCACCTGAATTCCGACAAATTCATAATTTTTCCAGACGGGTTATACACGCCAATATGAAGATTCAGAAAATATTGAACCTCCCTGCCTGGAATGTCTAATCTAAGTTAGAAATATTCACTTAGTACAATCTAGTGTTTCCCAATTTCAATTCGTGATCCACCGATCTGTACTATTTCTTCAAATTTAATGCTCTCTCAATCCGGATATTATTAAACAATATTTAAATTTTTGTTGTTTTATTTTCCTATTTTGTTCTTTGTACTCACGTAATTCTCTTTACTAACCATTAATTAAATCCGTAAACCGAACGCTTGGTAATATTTTAGAGCTTTATTATTTTTCTTTGACGAAATTAATCCCACGCTAGGTATTAAAAATGAATTATATGAAACTAAGACTCAGCTGTTTTTAAACTTTCACTAAATTATTTTAAACGCAATTATATTTAATTTTTCTTAAACTCGTAATGAATTTAGTTCAACACAAAATATGAATTAAATCACATTTCATTTAAACAATTTTAATTAATTCACAGAAGCTAATTTTAAAAAATCTTTAAACAAATAACTTTATTAATTTTAGAAATTTTCAATATTTATTAAATTATTATTATTATCACATTGCTCTAACAGTTTGAGAAAATTAGATCAACAAGAGAATTTATTTTAATACAATATTAATTCGAACACAAAACACTTTATTTACTGGGTCACTTTTTTTATATCACTTCACTTAAATATAATGAATTTTAGAAGACTTAGATTCAAACACTTTATTTATAAACACTTTCGATTATTATAATTTCACTTAAAACCACCAATTTTAATTAATTCACAGAAGTAATTTTTAGTATCAACTTAAATATAATGAATTTTAGAAACTTCAATATTTATCAAACTATTGTTGAATTTAATCAAACTATTGTTGAATCAATCCAACAACTATTTAAAAGAATTTATTTAAAACTTTATTTAATTGTAAGAAACAAATCAAAATGAAACTTCCTAAGTCCAAAAACAAAACAATTACTTAAAATCGGCCAGCACGTAATTTAATATTTTCTCGCCCGGCGTATTCGCGACTAATCCCACTCAACTTCAATTCAAACACTTTATTTATACACTCTCACTTAATCACTTCTCAATTACTTAAATACCGATACGCCCGCAATCAACTATTTCTTCCGACTTATCTCACGGCCAACTGTCTAACGTTATTGGATTTTCAAATGTTAGGAAACGGGTTAATGTACTTGTTAGTAAATTAATAAAAACTTACCCTACTTCTTAGTGCATATCCAAATTTTTTTGTTTAATTTCACACACAAAACCCGCAAAACAACTACCACTATCACGTATTTTTATGCATGCAAAAAACCATGCAGCCTCTAGTACAGACTCCTTCCTCAAAAAAAACCACCACATTCGCTCCCGTCTTCTAAAAACCCAACTACCCTATCTGCCTATCTATAACCCGCTATATCACTCGCATTATCAAATCAAAAACAACCACCCTCCCTGACTGTCTAAAACTCACTATCCCCCTCCTCCGAATCGACTACGTACCTTCTCCCGAACTCTCCAAAAAAACCGACTATCTTCCCGTTATTCGTCGCACAGGTCCGTACTAGGTATCCTTCGCCAACTTAAACGAATTTATAATTCTTTTAAATTATCTCCTATAAACCAACTATTCTGAGTAAGATATTTACTTACTGTTTGATTCCACTATCGAACCAAAATAGGTACCGTTCCTGCTAGTATCACGGTACATTTGGCACTCACGCGTGCCAAATTTACCCATTGCTTGGTTTAGAAATTCGCTCAGGCAACAATAATAACAATAACAAATGGGCCACTTCCACCATATATACCCTATCACTTAGACTATATCTAATAATTTACATATTAGTTTTATTACTAATGGCTTACAGCTTAGAAATTTCCTAATTCTGGCTTATAATTAGTGATTTACATCTAAGAGTTATATAGATAACGACAACTTGGACCTGCAGCTAGTGACTTAAACCTAGGTAAGCTCAATTTCATAATCGAAGTCATCAAGACTATACCTTTCTCCTATTCCATTCCTCACAAAACCGTAAATCTGAATGCAGAATAAAAGGCAGCTTCCCAGTTGCGCTGGACACCGAATCGCATTCAAGATCGAACTACTTACTCATATAAGTTTTTATTTATTTCCTCGCATACAAAATATTAACAAAGCAGGCACACTGGTCTCTCAATGCGCATCTGGATATATTATTCATAACAATTTCATCACTAACTTGATAATTTATTATCTTCAGTCCTAAGGAGAGGTAGAATGTCCCAACTCATTTCTAAAATCAATTATTAATTCCTGTTTCTTAGAGATGTCACATTATTTAATTCTTCAACGTGCCTCGGTAACTTCATTATTTCAACACCTTGCTTTAAACGTTGGTACCTAATTTATCACCCTCCCATAGAAGAAGAATTCTCGCCTTCATACCATCATAACTTTGATAATTTACTACCTGCAGCCTAGGGTAGAGTGTCACTATTATCCATCCAAAACCCTTGAGATTCTCTAACATTATGTCTTAGCCCGAAACAAACCGCGCTCATCTTTCAACACGTCGCAGATTCATTTTCATTTTAACTGTTACCGATTACAGTGGCGTCTCCAAGACTTATACTCGGGTCGTTGAAAAATCCTTATTTAATTTGTTTTAGGTATTTTAGGTGAGGCACTAGTTTGCGGTTTCGAACCATAGCAACTAGTTAATTTTTAACATTAACTACACCGTGTTGATTCTATTTAGTATGTCAATTAATATGCTTGTAAATCATTATATTTACCCAAAATGATAATCTAGACAATGTTTCTATCTGCTTCCCCCTTTCCAAATACGTAATTCACGCCGAAATTGCACAACTCTCCAATTCAATCAACGATTATTTCGGATATTTTTCCATCGCCGAGTTTATACCACCCGCCGTTACTGGAATATTTCTGGGTACATCTTGTAACCCAGCCTGTAACATTCACATGTATTCTTTTCAAGTGTTCGTTTTTGTATAATCCCGTTATCGTCGCTTTCGATATGTTTGTTTAGGATTCACAAGTCACAAGTCATAATTCATTATTAAGGAATGTTTTTACAATAAATTCTCCTTCTATGAGTTCTATGAAGCTCTGGTACTTTCCTTTCAGCCACCTCGAAATCGTTAAAAGATGTGCAACGCTCCCTTATCCTTCGAGACTCTAAATTTACATGAATTATTTTAAAGTATAAAAAAAAAGATTTTCCTGCTAAGACTCGAATTCATCACAATCCCAATCCTGATCAATATCAGTGAGACGAAACTAGACTATTAATATTACAGCAATAAAAAAAAATATTATATAGATCAGCATATAAGTTTTATTATATATAATTATTCGTACAATTTATAAATCGTTATTAAAAATAAAATTAAAAAATTATTTCATCAAAACACCCTGTTATGTTAGTACCATTCGGTAGTAGCATTCGGAACATCTGACGTCACGGGTCTCGGCCGCGCGTATTCTGGTTTTGGATTTGTATGGAAATTTTTATTTCTCGATTTTGTTGTGTATTTTTTTTTAGTTTTGGAAAAAATTTAAATTAATTTGGATGACTTTAAATGTTGTAAATGTTGGTCAACATAAAAAATTATTATTAATGAAAGATACAAATATTCATGGGCAATACGGATATCATGATTTTTTTTTTTTTTTATATGTCTACCGCACAAGAGTCCCTAACTGCTCCCAACCGTCTGGAGCCAGTGAGACTATGGCATTCCCAATTGGGGAACGTTGTGAGGCTGAAGAGATTGGGGAGGGGAAGGATAAGGGGAAGGTGGGGAAAAGGGGAAATACCTGGCTATTCAGATCTGGTCACCAAACACTATAAGCCATTTCAAGCAACGTTTCAATTCTGAATGGTGGTCTTTCACCAGGGCGATACTGAGAGTATCTTCAACTCTGGAACGTGCGCAAATATACTATAAAAATAGTGTTAGTGTTAAATACTATCAGTATTATTTGAGTTAAAGTTTCTAAAAAGGTACATTATTTTATTACTCATGTTTAGTTATGATTTACTATAAATAAAATATAAAATTATGTACGGTAAAGCTCATCCTTGTTTTGACATTTGAAATTCTAACCTCAAAACCGACCGGCCATAGATTTGGAGAGTTTTATTCTAAGATTTACAACCTTGGGCCAGATGGAGGACTTCCTGGCGCAGACATTGGTCCGGGGTTGGAAGTGCCCGATCTGGGTCCAAATAGCAGAAGGAGTTAGCATTACGCATTGTGAATGTGAATAAACCAGGTATTATCACTTCATACCCTTGCGAAGAAATGACATGGTGGTTATTTGCTTTCTTTGATTCGAAGAAAAACTTCAGCAGCCACCTAACTTGTGTCCAATGCATAGACCATTATGCGACGCAGGCCATTTGTAAAATTCTCCCGAATATTATATTATTTGAGATCCGCCACTGTCTGGCAGGAAGGTAAGAAGTTAGAAGCAAAAGTAAGAAGAATGGCAAAAGGATATCAAATATCACGCTGTGCGCAGTGCTCCATTTCTGGAGTGTGACAAGCCTTGTTCTGAAGCTGTCAGACCGGGTACCTGCATTGGCTTTATACATCTCACCTTTCATTAACGCATGCAGTTTTTTTTTAAATCTCATATATATCTAGCTGCCTATCTCTCTATTGAATTATTACCTAAACATACTATAATTTCCAACGTTGTACGGGTAGTTCTGTTTTACTTAATTTTCATGCGACTTTTGTGAACGTTATTTTCATCTGTAGTGTGGTTTCTATTTCCGTTATATGTTCATTTGAAGTTTACATTTAAAAAAAAGTCACTTAAGGCGATGCAATGGGAAGTAACGCATAATCATGTATTTTCGGTTTGAGAATTTGATGGCCAGAAATATAATAGACGATTTAATTAAATACTGCACGTAGAACACTCCTTGGCCTTTCGTTTTTTGTGTCTTTTTATAAGCCTAGAAAAAAATAAAATATCAGACATTAAAAAAATGTTTAATGCGCAAATTCTCCTACTTACGAACCCCTTTTCCTTTATTGTCGTATTGTTCACTGTGGTAAATTGAGTTTTTTAGAATATGACCATAAAACTTTTTTTATAATTATGTCTGAGCTTTACAGAATAGAATAAAACAAGCATTTTGGTGATGTTTTTTTTGGGTAAATCGAAACATGCGGCCAATGTTAAGCGGGAATCTCATCCTTGTCGCCACATGCATAAGGAGCGCGTGATTTCGGTGACATATTCAAAAGATGAAGGTTTTTTTCAGGTAGAATATTTTCAAATTTATTATTTATATAGATATATTTAAAAAACAAATGTTTGAAATGAAATAAAATTTACAAATGAATGTTTCTTTGTTTAGAGATAGTAATAGTCATCACATTACTTTCGCTATAAAATCAATTATGGCACCCAAACAACAAGCACTAACTTCATAAAAAAAATCTCGAGCAAGGCCGGGTACGCATCAGCTATATCATTTGATGCATCGCTATGAGGCGAGGTTTTTGACTTGTGGCATAGATTCCCGACAGGTGACGTTAAATCAACGATTTAACATTCTTTAAAAGGCACTTCCTAAAGGGACCAAGGCTTCATCTTTCATCGAGATTTCCACATATCAACTCTCCTCCCCAAATTTCCTTTAATTCCTGACTGCCTTTTGATCTACCCATTGCGTGTATGACATCAGTTTTTAACGTGATTGTTTTCTCACACTTTCCATTCACCTGTCAGGTGTTGAATCACACATTCAGAATACTCGTATTAGGTTGTTTGAATTAATGTAAACGAGGTAGCGGCCAGGTTCTAAATTTGCCACGGCCCCAAGACAAATCGATGGTCAAATTAAAACGGGAAGTTGCCAAATTACGCGTGCAACAAAATCTAAATAATTGCTTGAATTATTTGTATCGAGGTATTTGAGATTACGCAAGTCTTCATAAAAAATATTAACACTTCGGTGTTATTATGAAAACGTTACTATTAAAAAAAAAAGCAAAAGTTTGTTTAGGTACGTAACTTTATTTGATTTTAGAGAAAAACTAGTTTCGGACGCAACAGTGCCTTCTTCGGAGCAGAGATAATAATAGCGGCAGTTTTCACCAACGAAGCTGAGTGATCGCCAAGTTAAAATGTTGCCTAATTGGCCTACCTCGGTGTCAATAATGCGACTGAGTGCATTTTCCACTCATGGGTACAATCTATATAAAGAAGAGTGTCCCGGGGGGTGTTGGTTTATTTGTTTATTTTTGTATACAAATCTACAATTTTATTCCGATCTTGATGAAATCTGCATACTTGACCTACACGAGATTTCAAAAAATCATCCCTATCCCCCCTTGCCACCCCTTAAAGCAGAGTTTTGGTGCTTCTTAACGGAAATTCTGAACACTTGACGTTCAAAATAAGAGGAAAACTACTGGGTAACACATCACAACCTCATAACTTTACTACAAACCATTCATAATCTTTATACGAGTATAAGGAAAAGTGTCCCGTGCGGTGTTTGATTGTTGTGCATATAAAGCTATAGTTTTATTCCGAGAATGATGACACTTGACCTTCAAAACAAAAAGAAGGTCACTGTCTACATGAGATTCTGATAAACCACCCCATCCCCACCCCCTTGAAGTATTGAAAATATCTTAGAATATGATAATACAGAATAATGTTCTTTCGGAAAGTACCACTAATTTCTGAACAATGTTTGGTTAAAGTAAAACATGTACACTTGGCCCATTATGCTTTTTCAAACTTACTTTGTTCCACCTATCTTGTGTTGCCATTTAAAACCTTTTAAACTATCGCAGCACCCTCAACCTTTACCTACATCATATTTCTCTATCTGTCATATTTCAAATATAACCTAACGTTTTAAGAAACTATAATTTTTGCTCTAAAATCGGTGTTATTCGTTATTCCGTTACGAAGATTTTTAGATACGTTTTATTAAATTTCTAGAATTTGTTGACAGGCTATAAAGTGATCTCGTAATTTCTGCCGTATTTCGAGATCTCTCCACCCTAGTTTACTCTGCGTGCTCTAAGGCAATAAAACATGTTTAATTTGTACGCAATTACTTTTTTACGTGCATAAACTTTGGTTATATTAATATGCCAGGGGCTATTATGCACAGTAATGCAAATAAATTATCATGTCGGTATGTTTGGACTTCTTTTTTTTCTGCCTGTCGAAGTGAATGCAATTTAATTGTACAAATCATTTTATATGGCTTGTAGTGCAGCTTAATGCCCAAAATTAATGGTCTGGTCTAATGACTAGGGACCTGAAAAATTCGCGTTATATTTCAGCAAAAACGGTGTTTGCAACCAAAAGTATGTTATGCTCCCTTATTAGTATGTTACTGTAAAAGTGGTGGATATTCTTTTGTTTATTTTTTTAAATTTTTCCGTTTTTTTTTATTTTTATTTCAAAAAAAGATCAAAACCCTTGTGGTTTTTACATTTTTAAAAAAGAAAAATAAATAATTTAAATAATAACGGATATTTAGAATCTGTAACAACGCTTTTTTATTTTAAAATGCCAGAATATCATATTTAAAAATAATCATATTTAAATATCATATTTAAAAAATATGAAAATTTGCGGTTATTCACCGGAAAGGCGAATTTCCGCGTGTTTTTGTATAAAAATAATTTCAGGTCTTTTATACTAATGACTAATATCGTTATGAAAATTTGTTTGAAAAACGTCTCTAATTAAATAAGTAGGTACCTTTTCTACTTTTGACACTTAAATGGATATATCAAAGCCCCATAGCTCATGATGTAAATATAATTGTAGCTGAAATTACTTGTTTACCCAAAAATTCCACGAAAAAATTGCTTCAGTTCAAAAAAATTAGATAAATTGAATTTAACGTAGGTACTGTCAATACTCAACATGCTACGGAAAAACCACATGTTTCTCTTCTCACCCCTCCCTACCTTACATATCTCTTGTCGTTTCTCAAATAAATTTTCTTATATATATTTAAATAAATGTGGTTCAAAACGATACCCGTAATATTGTGATTATTATAATGCGATCAAAAAACGTGAAATCTTTTCTCATTAGAAAGATTGCGCTTATGAGTAGGTTACACGTAGCCAGTAACAAGGATAGTGATATGTAGCAACTAAATCACTGTCCTGAGAAAAAATGGTAAATGCTGTCCACACGTTAAAGTCTTTTATTTTTAGTAAAACTTAATCGTGTGCGTGCCCGGACAGCATGAAAATAGTCCCCACCTAACTACAAGGAAACGCGCTAAGCGTTTAGTGGTCTTCTTAACCGAAAAAATGGAAATGATTTTATTCGAATCAACTAAATTGCTACTTAACGGTAACATACTACTTACCAATCAACGCACTGTCCACACGCGGACAGTGATATAAAATTAACTGATCAATTTAGTTGTCACTTATCACCGTCTATTAGATTCTTCAGATTTCTTGTGCGTATAAATCAAATCATAGTGGTGTAACTTTCAATCCTGAATGAAACTGCCGCTTTTCTCAATCCGCTTTCTGAATATAAAATGAAATAACAAACCGGTTTCAATACCACGAAGGAACAACTCCAATATACGAGATAGGTAATAAATTGTTGTTTGAAATCATTTATGTAACACGTTGAACCTTAACTTAATACTGTTTCGGAAGATTCAAGATGCTTAGATGTCAGATGATTCATCACTTTTATCGCAAACTTAACTGGTATTTCGGAAAGCGCTATTTCACGATGGAAATACGCCTTGTATTTTATGGTTATCATGTAAATAAAATAGGTATACACTGTGTAGCAGGACCTACCCGACAAACTTTAAGGTAGGTGAATGAATGAAGAGCTTTACTGTAACGATGGCGGTCAACCGCGTTTATTTATTTTTTAAATCTTAATAATAATATTGATACTCGGATGTTATGCGAGTACGTGAGTAGGTGTCATTGATCCCTTCGGCACCGGTGCATAGTTGGAAAACACGCCAAACGCGTGACCTCTGTGTTTCCTCCATCCTACAAGACCTAAGTTCACTCCTTCCTATCCTCTAAAAGACCCTCCACACAGCATCCCCAAAGATGGTATAGGCCTTGAGGGAAATTATTTCCTTCAGGGTCTCCTGTGTGGAGTTACCGTAAAAAAAAGTAATATTCTAAAATTTAAAAAATATATATCACCAGTACATTAATGAATTTCCGTCACCGTTTTCGTAATGTTTTGTTTTAAACGGTGGTGTAATGGTCAGATATTTGCTTTTTTATATTATAAAAACATAACTATAATTCGTGATTTTCTACGGGTCTGCATTAAGATGCTGTTTTAAAATTTGACATTCTAACCTCAAAACCGATCGATCATAGATTTGGAGCGTTTCGGCGGGCTTTGAAAAATTGAAACATTGAAAATTATTTTTAATCTGAAAACTAACTTTAGAAAAAAAACTAAATATTCTGGTATTTAAGTTTGAACGTCATTATGATAAATATGCATATATTGGACTCGAGTTTCTTGTTATGATTTAAATTAGGGAATAATAAAAAAAAAATCAGGTATCAGTTTGCAAGCATAAAATTATCGATTTACATTTGGGAACATATAACCTAATTTAATCACCACCGTTGGGTGTAACGGGCAAAACGCTAGTAATTATAAATACATTTAATCAATTTTTCAAATTATTTCAAATACTTCTAAAATTACAAGTACTTTTTTGACATCTTGAGAACTCACGAATTTATATCCTAAAATCTCGATACTTAGAACCCGCTTACAAGTTCTACGAAACTGCAGTAACACTGCACCGAGTAGGTACCGCAGTTCCGCCAATGGGAACAGTTAGTCCGTACTTCTGTCCGGTAGGTACTCTACCCTCTCTGTATCCGGAATCTGCAATCCCAGAGAGGTATACGAGACGATACACCGTTAGCATTACCTTTACGTGTACCTACCTAATATTAATACCATGGGCGCATACACAACGCAACCGTCCCCTCCCACTCACTTTATATTACCGAGGAACGATGTATCTAGAAATTTATGCCCGTCACGATTGTTCCTAAAGAGAATTCAATGCGAGATAATAAAATAAACACCAATATTTTGACTTCTGAAGTTACGAGGCAGAACTAACATTCATGAGTATTGATTTTAATCCGGATTCACGTGTATTATATGCATTAAGTTTATTCCGGTTCTGGAAGGGTCTGCATTACCGCGTGATATTTACATAATTACACTTTTATTTCATTTAAAATGTAATTTATCGTTATACTCGTATATGGCATAGTGATAAAAATGTTAAATTATCCTGCTTTGGCAGTTTACCGGACTTTAATTTATAATGATGAATAAAAAAAACAAATGTGATCATGTTATTATTAAGTCTGCAAGTGTTTTAGTTTTTTATTATTGTGACAGCTATTTCGACATTCAAAACCATTTTCAAACTGTGGTTAGACCACATTGATATGACTTAAAAAAATACTGGAGTTGTACGAATTAAACAAAATAACACATAATGATTATATAAAATCAGTTAAAAACTTTAATATTTAGATAATAGTATTTATTTTTTTTTCATAAGAAGCAATCGCTTTGTAGTTTGACATCATATTGAAAAAAAAACACTTTATTATAAATTTAAATATTAAGTTATTATATTTGCTGGACAAAGCTTGATCTAAGCGAAACCGGTTGGCATAAAAATATAATAACGCAGTGCTTGTTTTATTTAATATCATCATTATCAGTCATTACTGATGAAGACCTGTAAAATGATGTTATAGTTTTCAGGGTTTCATAAATAACTCCAGAGCAAAAATCTGTTATAGCCCACTAAAAGCTCTCGAGTTATGAGTTCTGTCTTCATGAAATTTGCACTGATCTTTCTGCCTGGAATTTGTAGGTCAACACTATTATATATTTAGCTCCAAACCTTAGTTCCATTAACAGCTATAGAGCAGTTAAAGATCCATGTAACTATTAACAAATTTAGTTTTTATTTAATGTTATGGCGTTAATTAGTACTTTTTTTATAATTCAAAATAAATGTAATTTAATAATGCTATTATTAATTTCCCCAAGTACATTGGTTTTGTTATTACTATGACAGCTGTTTCGGCGTTCAAGGGCGTCATAATAAAAGCAAAACTAAAATTAATTATTAAATATTTTTTAACTGTGTCAAAAGATTTCGAAAAAGAGTCTTGCAATCTCGTGCGAAATCGGGTAGTAAAAATAGTGATTCAGAAATGTTATTTAAATATTCGAAGGTGATAGTTTATACGTGAAAAAACATTAAATGATATTCAGTATGCATATCAGGATTCTAAGTATTTATTTATTAAATATATATGAACATTTGTTATCGGCTGACGTATTGCCCATCTCACTAGGTGTGAAACGCCTGTGCTGAGATGGCAATTTACAGGGGTGGTTGTTCAGCTCGGATATTTAGATGACGAAATAGATCAATAGATTACAATTTAATATATATTTTTTTAAGTATACAAATTTAAAGGCATAAAAGAATTTAGAAGCTAACTGGTCTATTATTGGTGATCAATGATTTTACTTTTAAAGGAAATTTTGTTTTTCGTATTTCTGATGTCACTAGGTAGAAAATTGAATAACTTAATAGCATTGTTTCATAAAAATGGGTATAATTGAGTTAGGTTAGAAATAAAAAGATTTTTTTTTTAATATATTATCTGCTTTTGTAAATCTATCTAAATTATTCAATTCGCCCTTTTGAAATAGTCTCAAATTCAGCGAGACACGCCACTGAAATAATTCAACTAATCCACCATTCCAGCGCTTGTGGGTTGGCAGATCAAACCCGGCTAGCAAGTGATAGTACTTATTCTAGTCACACCAGCACTTGCCTAGTTCATGTACATTCCACGAACCAGTCCAATCTCACTTCTCTTCTTGTCTCAACTCCAGCCGGATTCAAAGAGTTAAGGTAAGAGGTAAGATATTGTAGGTAATAAGTACACATGGTTAAAACCCATTAGAAAACCAGTACTTTATAGAAATGTGGAAGGCTTTCTCGGTGATGAGTCGGTAATTATGGGTCAGTGTTCATACTGAAAACGCATGGGAAAGTGGTGTTTTTTTCGCATTGATTAAGAAAAATTTCAAAATGAGTTTGTCGGTACAGTGGCCTGCAGTCCATAAATACTAAAAAGCTGTCCCTACCCTAAGAAAACGTGCAAAATGTATTTTTTCCATCAATTTGGTTAGGAACTTGGACGCTCATTTATTCAGTTGACGACAACAATCAGTGGAAGATGATATTCAATGCACAATTTATAACTAACTCAAATTGAAAAACTTCACACAGCATACTTTTGGTCATAGAGCAATGCATACCACTTGTCGGTAGGCACCTAGAAAGCTCTGAAAACATCACATCTTTTACAATATACGTTTGATTTTTACCACATAATAATTACCAAGTAGATCCCTATGTCACACGCAGCCAGTAGCAAGAACAGTGATAAGTGGTAACTAAATCGTTTAGTTAATTTTTTGTGACTGTTCGCGTGTGGAAAGCGCCGTAATTGGAAATAAGTATGTTACCGCTAAATACCATTTTAGGTGCCCCGGTTAGAATATTATTTTTTTTTCAGTCAAGTAACCCCCTCACGATGTTTGGACGCAGTTTTAATAAAAATAAAAGAGTGTACTAAATCACTGACTTAATTGCACGTATGGACGGCACTTATCACCTTTCTCAAGACAGTGATTTAGTTAATTATCACTGTTCATACTATTGACTACGTGTAACTTAGGCATGAGTTAAACGAAATTAAATTAATCAAAGCTTTTTCCTTTAGTTTCGATATTAATTAAATTAAATTTTAACGACTGTAACTAGTTATACTTCCCGAATTCGCTTAAAATGTGTAGAAAAAATCTTTCTTGTCGAACACTTTTGAAAAACTAAACAAATTGTATGGTTTCTGATCTTATTTTTTTAGAGTTAAATGGATTTTTAAAAGCTCACGATGAAAAAGTTGCGTTCATCCCAGAATTTCAGATAGAAGAAGCTGTGCAAACTTCATCATACCAGAGCTTACCATTTGAGAGATATCGCTACTTTTTAAGCTGCTCCATTATTAAAGTGCTGTATGATGTATGATTTATTTAAGAGAAAAATTAATCTGGTTACATACAGAGTCGTGTTTGAATCGAAGCCGCAGCACATTTCCAAATTATTTCCTAGCATAAAAGGAATGAATTAATAACGGTGTCTGAAACGTGAAATAATAACAACACATTTAAATGATTTAAAAATTATAAGTCCAATTTTGGGAGTGATAAATGGGATTGCGAAATGGGTAAACCCGAACAAATAATATTATTACAAGCAATGTATTAGTAAACACATATTGATAAAACGTTAATTCTTGTGAAATTGTTATTTTTTTTTAAATAAAGTTCTATTCAAGATACAATCGTTAAAATAAATATTAATCAGTCGTTTAATCAGTTTTCTACATGAGGTTATCGCAGAGAATCAATAAAATTATTATCTGTGTTTTACTTCCGGCATCCATCAATTAGTTGTGTCATTTGGGCGGATACAAAAATCAAATTGAAGAGTTAGTTTTCTAACAGACTTTGATCATAATTTTTTTTTTTTTATGTACACTGAATTTTATGCACAATAGATTTTAGATGAAATAAATATATGTTTTTCGTGATGAATTATTTCCTCATTCCCAAGAGAAGATTTTTAAAGCGATGCTGTTTTATCTACTCAAATTTTCCAAATTCCTCTAGGAATATTGTATACAATTATAATATAATTTTTCTAATTCCTTAAATTTGAATCTATCTACAATCAAAAGTTTTAAGCTGCCAACTCTCTGAATAGAATAAAAGTCACAGCACGCCGCCAATGAATTCAAACTCTTTGAAGACTTGAAATAATTTTTTTTTAATACGATTACTTCTAATTTTACTAGATCGTTTTCCAAGGGATTTGATGTATGGGATAAACAATATGGCGCCTTGTCTTTAAAAAAAAAATACCTCCATAGTTCACGATGAAAACTGAGAGTTAAAAATTATTTCGTCCCCCTAACCATTCAAACAAAAAACGTGGAAATTTCATGACATATGAGATCACTGTTTTAGCTATCTGTTCATGGAATATAATATGTGCATGCTCTGGAATAAGTAATGCGTCGTTTTGTCTTATTTTTTATAGCAAAATTGATATTTCAAAAAGCTCTATAGCCCATGATGGAATTTTTTTGCGAGCTGAAAATAGATGCATTAACCTAATATTTCCATACGAAAAGAGGTGTACATTTCATGACGCCAGAGCTCACTGTTTTTGCTGTTTCAACAGACTGAGATCACTGATTTTAACATGACAACATGACATTATTTATGAAACGTGGCATAGTTTTGTGACTTTGGCTGTTTTGGAAAAAGTTGTTCAATTATCTCGCAAAATGGTATTATAAATCAGAAGATGATAATTGATTGGTCGCTCTCAGCGCTGTGGAGACTATGGAGCCACATTTTTAATGGCCGTTTTGACACAACTTGTGAAAGTTAATTTATTTCACAGCGATTTTGCCGCAGCATTCTATGTTATTTCATATCATTATAATATTTTCATACTGATAATATTGAAGAACGGTGGGGCTACTAGGGTGGAGCGTTTTTTTTGTCGAATTATGACGCTTCAATGGGTTTTAAAGGTTACGCATTCGAATATTGATAAGATAAAAGTATTCTTTTTTAATCATTGAAGATAAAATTCATAAGTTGTAGAATGAAACACGTAACTGAAAAGACACAAAAGAAAAGGACATTGGTAGCAGATGGGACTCGAGTCCAGGACCTCATGGTCTATTCGGGACTCTGCGGTCTAATCCACTGGGCTACGGCTACCCCAATCCCGATATGATACCGATAAGAATGACGGGACAGTTAAGTAATTCCAAAAAAATAATATTAATCCTAGACTTGTAGAAAAAGTCAACAGATGTCTCATATACAAGTACTCGTAAATAAAATCGAATAGGTATATCCGAGACACTATCTAATGATTACATATAAATTCATGGGAATTGGAATTAGAGCGCAGAGTCCCGGATAGACCATGAGTCCTAGCTGCTACCGTTGTCTTTTTCTTTTCTGTGCCTTTTCGGTTTCATATTTCATTCTGAGAGTTGTTAATATTATCTTCAATGATTAAAAACATATTGCTATGAGGATTATATATATAGCTTTAATAAGTTATTCCAAAAAAAATTAAAAAAATATTCCATTCTAATTTTGTTCAAAACTATACCTTCTTTTTTATGACTACCCTAAGTTTACTAATTATCTATTAATTATCTATCGAAAAATCTTCCTGTATGATATCATTAGGTACCTAATTCACATTACATATAATCATCCGCAAACTGCAACTACTTTTGGAGTTTTGAATTGTCTTGCTTTTAATTTTTAAGACGATTTTTAGATGATCGGTAATTAAACATCCGAAAAATGACCATTTCCCTAACGGTCATTGCATTTAAAACAAATACATATATTTATAATTGAGCAAAACCGTTGAAAACATGTGTAAAACCTATTATTTTCCACACTGGAGTAATCAAATTGCTGAAACGTGAATCTTCCCACATATGTATATATAAAGAAGAGTGTATGTTAATAACAAATCATTAATAACCCCCGAAAATAGTGGCAACGCTGGGTATTTTAGCTAGCATTATATATATTTTTAAAAACTTTTATTTGTCGCATAATCAATAAAGGAACAAAATGAATGAGGTTATGCGCAACTAATGCGACCCGAGAGAACGATATCTCAACAATAAAGAAATCCTCAATTCATTGAAGGTCCACCCTACTGCATTCATACGATATTTTCAGAGTTGTAACAGTCAATGTAATGCGTTTAATGTCTGTGAGAAGATCTTTACCGACATTAAAATGTGGGTTATGCTATTACCTGGTTCGTGACGCAATGCGAAGATGCATTTAGCGCTTTTAATAGCGCGTGTAGTTAACCCATTATACACGGAACGGATTTGCATTCGACCGCCCCGAGGCGATGAGACGAATCAGTGGACGTAATGAGTGCAGCTGTTTATCTCGTTGTAACAAAGTCACGAAGATAGCCGTTGTTGAAGGGCGAAGTTGATTGCTATGTCATAGTTTGAAACTCACCTGGTTTAGATGACCCTGTTCATTGAAATGCAACAATGTCTCGCATCAATGTCTCTTGGATGTAGCACAACCGAATTTGGATTGTCTCATCGATTTTATACCAGGAAGTCGAGAGGATCAGGTGCCTCTTTATGGCGTGGAGAGTCTTAAAGAGGAAATCAACCATCTAGAAATCACTGTATTCAAAATAACTTCGAAATGGAAATTTTGCATTTTATTAAAATCAAATTGGATAAAATACACATACGCACAGGCAAATCATTTTACACGTTTGTATGTTTAGAACACCCGCAAGCAGTCCCCTCTTACCTGGAAATAGTCCTACGATATAGTACACCACTACAAAAGCAATATTATCTTTAAAATGATTCTACTTTAAATGGATATTTCAAATAGCCGGTCTGTGGATGAGTTTGAAAATGCACCGGGTTCTCACCCAGGCGTCGCATCTTGAGTTCAATTCCTCAGCTGGCTAAGTCCATCATTGCACAAGCAACATCTTCCGCCTATAATGATGGCAGTAAAAAATTATCAAAAAGTATTGTCTGGTTATTCGTAACCCGAGAACGTTTGTCTTTCTTTTAAGATGTAAAAAAAAGCTCCATAACTCATGATGGAAATGACCTAAAGAGCCGAATACAGTTGGGTTGACTTCTAACACCAAACAAACTGTACAAATTTCATGGCGCTAGAGGTAACCGTTAGAGAGTTTTTGGAACTTTAACTGCAGATTTTTCTATGTGGATCATGGTAACTTGTATGAAGATTTGGGGTATTTTATTGTTTTGCAATGGGAAGCAATGCAAAATCATGTGTTATTGGTTTGAAAATTTGATGGCCTAGAAATATCACAGATGATTTAATTAAATACTGCAAGTAGAACACACCTTGGCCATTCGTTTAACCGGGCATTGTTTAGTGAGCCTATAAGCCTAGAAAAAAAATAAAGCATCAGACCTAAAAAAATTTTTATGGGCCAAAATCTCCTACTTACGAACCCCTTTTCCGATATTGTCGTATGTTCATTGTGGCAAATTAAGTGTTTTATAATAAGAACTAAAAACATTTTATTAATTATGCCTGAGCTTTACAAAATAAAATAAAACATGCACTTTGGTGATGTTTTTTTGCGTAAATCGAAACATGCTGCCGGTGTTAAGCGGGAATTTCAACCTTTTCGCCACCTGCATAAGGAGTACGCGATTAGGAAGTGGATCGCCTTAAATTAATCTTGTTTCTCTTTGTCATTGATTAAATTTGGTATTCTCTTCAAAATATCAATGAAAAAATAAACATGTCTTTTAATTACATTTCGTAACATCTTACACAAAGTTCCCTCCTTGACTCCCTTGTTAACTACTTAAAACATGTCACAACGATCATGTAAGCCCAAGAATACTACAACTTAATTTAAATAAAGTTAACGCAATAATCGACATGGAATTCAAATTTCTCTCGAGGTGTGAAGTCACCTTTCGAAATGGCTTTATTCAGTCGATAACAATTTTATACGAATGTCTTCTGTTCTATGGGAACGTCGTCGAATTAAACGGATAAGAAATGTTCTAACGGAGATTAATCGATAATGTCCAATGAGTGACTTACGCTAATCAAGTGGAGTTAACTATCAGTTAACATGCCCATAAGTACAGGATGGTTATTAAATGACTAAAGATTTTAATTGAATAATATATATTCATTTATGAGTGTAAAATTGTCTTGGCTAAATTAAAATTGAACTTGGAAATTATGATGACATTTTGGCAGTCGTATTACCATCGTCAACCACAGGCTATTCTTTGATGGATGAAGCAAACTTCTTCCACTCTTCTCGGATGTCTTGCGCTGGTATGTGTTTCTAATAAACTTGGTTATCTCATGTATGTTCCCCGGGTTTTAGGGTGAATGTAAAACTTTTTAACCATAGTAGATAATATTAACAATTCTCAAATGTGACGTGAAGGAGAAAAAGACACATAAAATATAAAAAAAGGTAACACGGTCACATCCCGGAATCAAACCTAGAACCCTTGTCTTACCCGGACAATACTCTACCACTGAGCCAATGATTTATAATTATTTTCCGTTATTTTTATTGATATCAATTAAAGAATTGCTAATATTATCCTCAATTAATTGTCATATTTTTGCCTGCTACCTTTTTGTATGTTTGCAAAGTTCTTTATTTAATAATTGTCTTCAATGATTAAATTAATATTACAATAAGGTTTACAGGCTTCAATAAGTTATTCTAACATATTAACTTTTAATTTTGTCTTAGTCGCTATAAAATTAAAAAAAAAACACTGGTACATCAGTTATCCATCCTTTGAGTAATGTGTCCTCTTCATCACCTTTTGCGTTTTTGGTGAATTAAACAATATAATTTTTGGACTATACCAGAAAAACTATTATACATGATTAAAAAGAACCACGAATTTGAGAATTAAATTGAGCATCAAGCCATCGCAAGATTCTGTCGATCCCAAATTCTGCAATGGGCTGGTCTTTGGCCATGTGAGAAGAATTCTAAAGTGGATTCCCCAAATGAAGAAATCTAAACAGGTGAACTGACTACGTGGAAGAAGACTGGAACAGAATGAGATGAGGAATGGGGTTGCACGACTATAGATTCCATTCATAGGTAACAGAGACGGAGCAGAATTGTTGTGTAGCACCGTGATGATAATGATTCGTTCGTGTCCAATACAATAACGCCTTCCGCATAATGTTTGGCCTCCCTAGATACTGCAGCGCTTCCAGTATATTCACGGAGGGGCGTGCTCTCGGTTTTGCAGTCTTTATAAAATCCAGGGTGGCAGGAATGAGGGAAAGAATTCTGGGAATATCCTCATCATGGAAGCCCGCCTCAGTCCAGCCTCCAGCACCAACGCATACTGGAGGAAGACATTGGCCCATCACAACATAAATGCCACAGCTCTCTTATTTTTTTTATTTGTTGTGTTTTATGTGCATATGTAACTTATTCGGTTATTCACCTACTGGTTTATATTTATTTTTTATAAGCCAATGTATGTATTCTTTATATGGAATATGTGGGACTGCACTAACCTGCCCACATTATTATTATGGAGCACATAAAGGGCATATCATTTTAAAAATTGCAGGTATTCTATCAAACACCATGTTGTAAAATAGATTGCATAGTCATTGATTTACTAATGACTTGAAATTGACCATTGCTATAATTCTCGGCAGTTCCAATCTGGGTCATGCATGGCCCGGTGTTGGGATGGCATAGTTTGTTGCCTGTGAAAAAACGCAGAATTATTGGTCAGGTCTTAGGAACCAGTTTTTTATACTGGGCCTTATTCACTGACCGGGCCTTGCTAGCCGGGAAGCGTATTTGCGGTCAATCAGTTACAAGTTTTATCGGCACTATTTTACGATGCGTAATTAGGCGAAATCTGTTACAAGCGAACAAGTTAGATAGGTAAAAAAATGTGATTGATGAACCAGAAATAAGCGTAAAAATGGCGTCTACAGGTGAACCAGCGTGGAAATTAGGCAAGTTGAAATACTATTGAGCTCAGTTCACTGGATAAACACATTATTTAACCCCTGAGGTCATAAATTAATGGATTTGCCATAAGTACGATTTCGAAGACTGGAGGCAAAGGTCACATGACACCTATTTTGGCAACAGCTTAGTTCACAGCCGTCCACGTTTTTTTCGCGGAATTTTGACTGCGGTAAACAAATTACAAAACAGTTATAAAAAGGGTCAAACTAAATAGTTTAATAAAATATTCGGTTTACGTAAACATGTCGAACCTTTTTATTTAGTTGCTGTCTTACTTAAATTTGCGACTTGCCAGGCTCGTCCCCCTTGCGTGTTGGGGCCACTCTATATATTATTTGCTCTGTGT